>OU611751.1:13553225-13765725 GCA_914767535.2 Dunaliella primolecta
TTTGGGTCATGCGAGGTATAAGAGTCTAACAGGTGCCCTGATGCTGCATGAGAACAGATGTCAGTGTGAGGCGTGAGAGTCTAATGGGTGCCCTGATGCTGCATAAAAACGGATATCAGCTTGGCCTGATTACATTTGGCCACATGGTGTGTGTGTATGTATATGTGTATGTCTAGTGGGGGGTCGCATCACATACAATTCCTGGTTTCCACATGCCGCTTCTTTTCTGAGTATGTAAGGTAGCCGCGATGTGTACATGTGTGTTGCTTGCATGCAAAGGCTTGCACGCCAGCATGCTCAAGTGTGTTTGCATAAAATGCACCGTGGTTTGCATTGCTGTCCACATGGGCCTGTGTGTGTGTCTGTGTGTCTGTGTGTGTGTGCGTGTGTGTGTGTGTGCGTGTGTGTGTGTGTGTGTGTGTGTGCGTGCGTGATGTCAAAAGCTGGCGCTACATTACTGGTGCTCTTGAGTGCATTGCTGTAGTTTGAAGCCTTGGAGACCATGGATTTCTGAGCATACGTGTGTGCCCCTGCTGCTCTCAGTGCTGCTGCCCCTGTAGCCTGCCTTTGAACCCCTTCTTAGGGCTTCTTGTGTACCCTGCCTTTGCAGCTGCCTTAGCTCTCGCTGCCTTCTCCCTCAGGGCTGCCTCTGTAGCTTGCCTTTGCTCTCGCTGCCTTTCCTCTCACAACCTTTGCACTTCTGCCTTTGCTGCTACCTTTGCTCCTATACCGCCTTTGCTGCCGCCTCTGCTCTCGCTGCCTTTGCTCTCAAAGCTGCGCCTACAGCCTGCCTTTGCTGGCCCTGCCCTTGCTCACATGGCCTTCACTCACAGAGCCTTTGTCCTCAGGCTGTGCTTGCAGCCTGCTTTTGCTCTCAGGGCTGCCTCTGTAGCCTACCTCTGCTGCTGCCTTTGCTCTCGCTGCCTTTGCTTACGGGGCCTTTGCTCTCGCTGCCTTTGCTCTCAGGGCTGCCTCTGTAGCCTGCCCCTGCTGCTGCCCGGATGGCAACCGGATTTGGGGGGCTTGTGTGACCTCGTGCTGGGTCTCGCACGGGATGTGGTGTGGGAGCAGGAGCAGCCTTGCTTCAGGGGACTGGCAGAGGTGAGTAACTCGCACGCGGTGTGGTGGGTGTGGATGTGGATGTGGTGTGGGTGACTTGGTTGAAATGCGGGAGCAGCCTTGCTTCAGGGGACTGAGTGACTGCACTGACCTGTGCAAGGAGGCTGAGTGCACTGGAACCCCCAGTGTGCTGACTGGGCACGGCATTGTGCTAGGTGGGTGACTGCACTGCACTGCACTGCACTGCGCTGTGCTAGGTGGCTGCGTGCGCTGCACATGGCATTGTGCTAGGTGGGCAACTGCACTGCACTGCACTGCGCTGTGCTAGGTGGCTGCGTGCGCTGCACACGGCATTGTGCTAGGTGGGCAACTGCACTGCACTCCAGCATCCTGATTACGACGCATCCTTGGCAAGGGATGTGACTGTGATTGGATTTGGATCCATGCACGTGGATGCTTTTGATGAAGAGCTCAGCCTTCCAGGGATAGGAGTGGATGAGGTGCATGGCAAGTTTGCAGGGTGATGTGTGCCAACGACAGGTACCTCTCGGTTGCTCAAAAAGACAGTCGAGGTGCAGGCCTCCTGTAAGGATCCTTATTTCCTCTGAAATGCATGATAGTGACACCAGTAAAAGGCGGCAGCAAAATGCATAAACTCCTGCATGCTGCTGCTGCTGCTGCTGCTGCTGCTACCTTTTCCCAGGTGCTTGCTGACTTCTTGGCCCTCAAACCACCTCTCTGTCCGCCGGAAGAGCCTGATAAAGAGGGCCCCCTCCAGGTGCCTGCACACACAGCTGTGGCAGGGCAGGCAGATGTGGCGCCACCCGCAGCTCAATCAGAGGCAGCAACACCAAAGGGTATGTCCTGATGCTCAGCATGTGTGTTAGCTGGAATGTAGTGTGTTTGTACTGTTCTGTAAGAAATGTTGTAACCACCCTCATAATGGCCTCACAGCAGTCACACAATATCACACGGGCAATGCCAAAAAGTGCCCTGTGGCATCGTCTCCTCCCCTGTTCTGCATACATTCCTCATCACCGCTCGTTTTCACCCTGATGCATCATCATCACGGCTCGTTGTCACCTTGAATCCTGTGGCAACTCAAGCTTATCCTCCTGTGATTTTTATTTTGTACTTAGGCATAACTGTATGCTTGTAGCGCTATACAGCAAGTGGTAGTGCCATAGAGGGCTAAAGAAGTCCCTCATGTAGCGCTTTGTGCCGGTTCATAGGAATCGCCATGGGTATGTAGCGCTGTCTCATATTATTGCTAAACGATGCTATATAGCGCTTGGCATTGCGACATATATCTCAATCTGCTGATCCCTTCAATGTAAGGATTATTTTAGAAAGTGTTCCCCATGTGCCATACCTGCCTTTCCCTCTCATGACATCATGCACCCTGCACATGCTGCCCCAAATTCTGTCCCCCCAGCCCCCCACCCCCTGCGTTGCTTGCTGCTCCCACAGATTTATCCTTAAGGTTTCCCTACCTTGATGCTGCCTACTGCCATACTCAATCTCACCATGCTGTCCCTTCCTGCACCCACTCTCAAGCTAATTTGTGGTGCCTCATACGTGCAGCTGCCCCCACATTGACCCTCACACCCCCTCCCTCCAGCCTACCGGTCCCACAACAGGAGCCACAGAAAGTGCAGGAATTAGGAGCAGCGGGTACAAACTGTGAGCTCCAGGGTCTTGGGGCTGCAGGTACAGGCCTGCAAGGGGAAGGAGTGGAGCAAGGACAGGGAGAGGGTCAGAATGAAGTGGTGGGGGCAAGCCAGGGGGGGCAGCAAGGGGCTGGAGAAGCAATGGATTGGCAGCAGGGTGAAGGCATGCCTCCTCAGCATCTCGCCAGCGCAAATTTTGGGGCGTTGTACGGAAGCCAGGACAGAAGCAGAGGTGAAGGTGGAGGCAAAGGAGGGGATATGTGCATATCGGGGTATGAAGATGCTGACCAAAGGGGAACATTGAATTTGGGGGAAGTGGCTGAGACAGTGGTGGTACAGCCGCCTTCAGACCAGCGAGACATGCGGCAAACACTGAGCTTGCAAAAGTCCCAGCGTTTAACCTCAGACCAGCTACCACCTGCCTTCTCTTCGCCTGCCAGAGAGGACATGACGCAAGGGCAGGTCACGAAGCAAGGAGAGGGAGAGGGGCTTGGTGGGGAGGATGTGATGATGCAGGAGGGCAGCTCGGGGGGCTGGGCAGGACCAGGCAGCAGCACTGGCGGCCTCAGCAACGGCAGTAACCTTAGCGGTCAGGAAGGAAGGCAGAGTGGCAGTGGGGGGCCGCGGATGAGTGGCGGGGGTGTGGGCCAGGCAGGGGCTGCGCGCGAGTGGACCATTAAGCATGTGAGTATGAGAGAGTTGCAAGTCAATGCTGAGGCAGGGCCTGCACACGAGTCAACCATCAAGCATGTGTGTGTGCGTGCGTGTGTGTATCACAGTTTTCTGCACAGGCAGAGGCCGCACGCCAGTAAACCATCAAAGCATTTGAGTGGGTTTGAGAATTTTTTTGGTGCAGGCAGAGGCCGCACGCCAGTAGACCATCAAAGCATTTGACTGGGTGTGAGACAGTTTTTGGTATGGGCGGGAGCTGTGTGCAACTGGACCATTAAGCAGCATGAGAGTGTGAGAGAGGCGCGCAAAGCCGGCTGAGGCTTGGCCTGCGCATCAGTAAACCATGAAGTATGTGTGCTTGCGTGAATGTAAATTTTGTGTCACAGTTTCCTGCACAGGCAGAGGCACAAGCAAGTTGTTCATCGAGCATCTGAGTGGGTGCGAGAATTGTTTTTGGTGCAGGCGGGGGCTGAGCGTGACTGGGCCAGCAAGCCTGTGAGCTAGAGAGGCACAGTTCTGTCTGTGATGTTGTGCTGTTCGGTTGTTTGTTTGGCTTGACACACTCGAAACCTTTTACCTTGCCTTTTGAGGCCCAAGTGCAGGGGAGGAAGAATTGCTCTGCGGGCAACCCTGATTTCAGCAGTATGTGATTTCTGCTTGGTCTGCTTTCTCCTCTCTTCCTTTCTTTCACCTCTGAACCAATCTCCTCTGTGCAGCTGGAATCGCACGTCTCGACTTGCCCGGCAGAGGTTTGCAATGTGCTAATCAAAGGGGCCGATTCAAAAAGCACCCTTGCTGCTGTGCTTGCAGGTCTTGCTCCCAGCCATGCGCTCCCATTTACGGCCAAGCAGCAGGAAGGCCACTGATGGGACTTGTGTAGAGATCGCTGCTTTGGAGCGACTGTACAGAATTTTCGAGCGCTGCTAGCCCATAAGACCAGTGTATTCTGTATTATTATAAGAGGCATACCAGGCAGGCAGGCACAAAGGGCTGCAGATGCCTTTCTTAAATGCTACTGCAAGAAACTATTTGCATTGCACACAGGTTTTTCCTGTTTAAGCATCTTTGGTTCTTTGTGGCAGGTGGTCCTCCTTTGCAAAAGGTGTAGCCATAACTCATGCATCCTTCTCTCAGTGTATCTTGTTCCTCTTGGGAGCGCAACACTAGTGTGCATGTTAACGAGCCGATGCTTTGCTTCTTTGCAACCTTCTGGATTAGCCCAGACCGTTTAACATCAGAAAAATGTATGACACCAATCAGGAGCAGTTCACACACTAAAACATGCCGTGAAGTTCAATATGGCTTCTACCTTTGCATGCTGCCTGTTATGCAGTGAATGCAATGAATGGAATGCACACCAATAGGCACCATGTCGGCCATAGCTTCTGTAGTAAAGCCCTCAGCAAAGGCAGATATGGCTCATCCCTTCTTGGTATGGATGCCTGCCAAAATCAGAGACTCCTGGATCAGGAAATAGGTTTACAAGAATAAGGCCTTCAGTCAAGAAGTGCGACTGATCAGGATCAGGAAATAGAAGTCCTTAAAACATATCCCAAGCTATCCCCTGACTGGCTTTTCCCTGATGGTAATGGCTCCTCTGCCCGGCACCAAAGCCGCCCTGATGCTTTCTTTGTGCGCTCTCTCCCAGGCCGGTCTGCCCAACTTGATCCTAATAAGACCCCTCCTCAAGACAGGGACATTCATCTTGTTGAATCTAAGTTCTGCCCTGATACCAACCCCTTTTCCACTCTGAAAGCTGCAACTGCCCAACATGCAAGCACTATAACCGGGCTCAAAACCCGCAGCTCAAGAAACCCAATCAGGAACAACAAGGTGACCTTGCACGTCATTTTAGTTGGTGTGGCAGGCACTATCTACAATGACTACACCATTGGAATCAAACTTTTTATTAACTTGGGTTTAACCAGGCAAAACCTGTATCATTAGCATTCAAATTGAGTTGTGATGCCATCTAAGAGATGAGCTACTGTTAATAACACCAGCCATGTTCTTCATTTTCAAGGGGCTTCTTGAGGGGGAGGTTGCTGGGCCCTTGGAGTTGGAAAGTGGGAGAAGGAGACTTTGGGTGTCCAGGAGCATGGCCGACAATCTACTAGGAGAAAGTAGGCTACTAGGATTGAGGTTCTTGGTGAGGCCCTGGCTGACATTCTCTACCCAAGAAATCTCGCCATACTGCACATGGCTCCTCAGCTGCCTTTCAGGGCTTGAAGGCGGAGATAGCAATATGACCCGAACTTACCGCACATTGTCAGCCTCGTCTTTTGTGGTCTTCTCCCTTTTTCACTTTACATAGACAATGTTGACCCTATTGCTGAGGACGTGAGGGGGGCAGTTATTGGCACAGAGGATGTTCACATTAGCCATGTGTTGTATGCTGATGATCTCACATCATGTGATATGATAGCTTTCCGATGAGGCAGGTGCACTTCAAGGCTTACGAGGGGAAAAGGCCTCAGTCAAGACGTTTGACTGCTAGCCTGTTCAAAAATACACATGAGATCATGAAGGAAAAAGGAAGTTTGTTGTTATCCTGGTTGAGAACAGTATTAATATCCTGGGAATTCACATGGTGAATGGTCCCTAGGCAGGGCATCCTGTGGGAGGGTTACAAGGGTTACAAGGGAAAAAGGCCTCAGTCAAGACGTTTGACTGCTAGCCTGTTCATATATACACATGAGATCATGAAGGAAAAAGGGATTTTGTTATTATTCTGGTTTAGAAAAGAAAAGAAAAGTCTACGCAAGCCAGGACCAGCTGCGTGCATTAAGGAAAGGCCCCCTAACTAGCAAGCTAGCTAGGGTCTCACCGAGGAGGTTCACAGGCCCAGCCTAAACCAAGCTATGAACCGATGGGGAATAACTAATGAGGGTCAGGCGGATTGCTGGTTTAGAATAATGTTGATATCCTGGGAATTAATATGGTGAATGGTACCTAGACAGGGCATCATTGTGGGAGACGTGGAAATGTAGGAAAGAGAAGTTGTGCTAAAAAGAGAGGCATACTTTTGACGGAGAGAGCAGACCTGGGGATTAGAACATCTGAACAGCACGTGTTTTTCATCTTGTACGATATCAGAATCACAGGTATCACAGACTGGAGAAGTACTATTGGACTATACAGCATTTTCAACTCGAAGCCTCACCGTGACCTGCACGGCACCAAAGCCGCCCTGGCGCTTTATTCGTGCGCCACATCCCAGGCAGACAAGCCCACCTTGATCCTACCAGGATCCCACCACAAGATAGGGACATTCACCTTGTTGAACTTAAATTCTGCCCTGACACAAATCCCTTCATCACTGATGTGGCACCTTAGAACGTGCACAAACTCAACACTCCCACATCATAAGCAGACTTAAAACACGCAGCTTACGAAAACCAAACAGGAATAACAAAGTGACTTTGCACATCATCTTAGTTGGTGTTGGTGGCACGATTTACAACAACTATACAATTACACCTCTCATAAATCTAGGCCTGACCAAACAATAAGCAGAATCAGTAGCCTCCCAGCTCAGGGACCATGCCATCCAAAGATTATCCACCATCATTAGCACTAGACATGCACTTTGTTTTCAGGGAGCATCTGGGAGGGGGTTTGCTGGGCGCGCGGCGGCGGCAGAGGATGGGAGGAGGAGAGTCCGAGCGCTCAGGGGCATGGCAAGCAATCCCCCGGATCCCCATTAGTTCTGTCTCTTGCTCTCTCCTAGGCTAGTTTTGTTTAGTTTAGGTGGAGGGCCTGCTGGTGAGGCCTCTAACTTTTGTTAGGGGTTCTTCCCTTAATGCATGCGGCCTTTGGCTTGCGTAGACTTTTCTTTTCTTTTTTTCTTTTCAACTCGAAGAGCGTGAACTCGCAGCCTGAATCGGGCAATGTTGCGAAGGACATGATGGAGAAGATCCAAATACATGTATTTAAGCAACGTATAAGGAGGGTGAATGGCATGAGCAGCTCTGAAAGGAAGTGCGCACCATTGATGTGGGAGACGTGGAGATGTAGAAAAGAGAAGTTGTGCTCAAAAAGTGCAGCATACTTCTGATGGAGAGAGCAGACCTGGGGACTAGAACATCTGAACGGCACATGTTTTTATCTTGCATGTCATCAGAATCACAGGTATCACAGACTGGAGCATTACTAATGGACCAAACAGCCTGTCCACACATTATCTTAGTTGGTGTCGCAGGCACTATCTATAATGACTACACCATCAAACCTCTCATCAACTTGGGTTTAACCAGGCAAAAGGCTAAGTCACTAGCATCCAAGTTAAGTTGCCATGATATCCAAAGGTTAACAATTATTATTAACGCAAGGCATGCACTTCATTTTCAGGGGACTTCTGGGGGAGGGGTTGCTGGGCGTGTGGCAGTGGAGAGCAGGAGAAGGAGAGTCCGGGCGTCCAGGAGCATGGCGGACAACCCTCCAGATCCCCATTAGCTCTGTTTCTGGCTTCTTCCTAGGCTAGCTGTGTCTAGTGTAGGTTTGAGGGCTCTTTGGTGAGATCCTTTCTAACTTGCTAGTCAGGGAACCTTTCCTCAATGCACGCGGCCTTTTGGCTAGTGTAGACTTTTCTTTTCTTTTCTCCGCGCGCCCAGCGTCCCCCCCCCCCCGCCCAAAGCCCCCTGTAAGCAAAGAGCATGTCCGGTGTTGATGATAATGGTTAGTCTCTGTATGGCATGACAGCTCAGCTTGAAAGCTAGGGACTTTGCTAATTCTTTGGATAGGCCTAAATTGACAAGAGGTTTGATCATGTGCTAATTTTAGATAGTGCCAGCTACATCAATCAGGATGATGTGTAGGGTCACTATGTTGTTCCAGTTTTGATTCCTTGAGCTGCAGGTTTTAAGTCTGGTTATAGTGTGAGTATGTTGAGTTGCTGCAGTTTTTAAAGTGATGAAGGGGTTGGTGTCTAGACAAAAATTCAGTTCAACAAGGTGAATGTCTCTGTCTTGAGGAAGGATCTTAGAAGGATCAAGGTGAGCTTGTCTGCCTGGGATAGATCTCACAAAGATAACATCAGGACGGCTCTGGTACCAAGCAGAGGAGCCAGTACCCTCAGGAAAAAGCCAGTCTGGAATGGCTCGTGAGATGTTTTCTGGGACTTGTATCCCCTGATCCAAGATTCTCTCACTACGGCAGGCATCCATACCAATAAGGGATGAGCCGAACCTGCCTTTGCTAAGGGCTTCAACACAGAAGCTAAGGCCAACCTGGTGTCTGTTGGTGTGCATACTACTCATAGTTGGATTTGGACATCTGAGGACAACATGATTAATGCTGTCCATATCATCACACAGCGGGCATCTTCCATCGGTGGAAGACCTATTGAATCTAATGGCATGCTTTTGTGTGTAGACTGTCCCTGTGCGGTATTTGACTACATTTATCTGTTGTTTAAGAGTAATCTTAGGAGTACACCAGAAGGAGTTGCTGATTTCCTTGTTAGCAAGTTGACAAGTTGGATTGTGAGCTTCTATATTGGCAGTGGTGATTGGGGAAGTGGGTTGTATGGCATGGTTGAGCCTCTGCCAGCTATTGTAATGGTAGCCAGAGTTATCAGCAGAGCCTAGCTTGTGCTTTTTATGCATGTGTAATTTAAGTTTGTCGGTCAGGTTGTTGAGGTAGTGGGTTGGGAAAGCGTGGGAGCAGTGCAGGCTATCATTTTGTCCGTGTGAGGTCTTCAATGAGAGCCAGTAAAAATTGTGGAATGGGTCCCAGGCATGTGGGAGTTCAATGCCTGTGGTGGCCGTGAGGGCTGCAGACCATGCGCAGGCGTCAGCCCACTCATTGCCATTGATGCCAGAGTGGGCTTTGACTTTGTAGAAATGAATAGGATGAGGGGAGTGTTCTAATATGGTTGAAGAGAACAAACACGGGGATGAGTGCATTTGAAAAGAACGTGTTGTTCATCTTGTGCATCATCTTGGGCATCACATAGATCACAGGCATGTCACGAAGAAGGTTGCAAAGAAGTGTGCAACTGCAAGGAGTGCAGTTGGAGTTGGTTGAAAGGTGGTTACATGGTGACTGGTGCTTGTGCTGGGTTCGATCCCCAGAGATATATATCCTCTAATATCTGGCATTGGGCCAAGGCACAGTTACAGAAGAGCAGTCATAGCGCCCCTTGGGCTCTACCTTAACAAGGCAGGGGAGACAGTGTCATCCCATGTGGCCTGCTCGACTTTACCCAAACACATTGTCCGCGGTGTGGCTCGATTTCGCCTTCGCGTGCATACCTTGAAAGTCGAGTAGGCCACATGGGATGACATTGTTTCCGAGTCAGGTGTGGGGTCAACCAACCCTGACCACATCAGGTAGCCCTATAGAGGTCACTAAAGGTGCTGCACAGGGTTACTTCGTGCACAAGCCACCAGAATTCGTGCGATTTTAATGGAGTGTCTAGCTCAACGTGGTTGGAAAACTCAGCCCGCCAGCGCTTACTCCTGCGCTACCCGAGCCCAACCTGCCAAATGCCAATCAAATGCGCCCCAGCGTCTCAAACACACTTAAATATTATGTTTAATTTATGTCATTAAGTGTTAAGTTTTTCGAAGCACCTAGACCCCCTGAAAGGAAGCATACTAGGAAGCCCCAGCCAGGCAAGAGGGGTCCCATCAGGGGCATGTCCTGACTCAGACGGTGCTGAAGGTGACCCACATACTGATGACAATGCTTATAATGGTGATATGTCTGAGGGTGAGGAGGACAGGGGCCCAGCCAGTGCCTACTGCTCACGCAGCCTTGCCAGTGCCTACTGCTCGCGCAGCCTTGCCACAAGCATACCTCTCACAAGACCATGGTGGGTGACTGTGCATGGTGTGCTTGCACCATGTGCAGGAATCACACACGCTTTCACGCACATACACACACAGACACACACACACACACGCGCGCACACACGCACACTGACACACGCACACACACACACACTGCGCACGCACAAGCACATGCACACGCAGCACACACATGCACACGCACATGCACACGCAGCACACACATGCACACGTACACACACACATGCACGTGCACACGCACGCACACATGCACATGCACACGCACATGCACAAGCACACGCACACATGTTCGCACACACACTGCACATGCACAAGCACACGTACATGCATGCACTCACAAGCACACGCATACGCAGCACACACACGCACACACACACACACTGCGTACGCACAAGCACACGCACACGCAGCACACACATGCACACGTACACGCACACGCAGCACACACATGCACACGTACACACACATGCACATGCACACGCACACACACACATGCACATGCGCACGCACTCGCAGAAGCACACATGTTCGCACACACACTGCACACGCACAAGCACACGTACATGCATGCACTCACAAGCACACGCATACGCAGCACACACACACACACGCACACACACACTG
Source organism: Dunaliella primolecta (assembly GCA_914767535.2). Classification (NCBI taxonomy): domain Eukaryota; kingdom Viridiplantae; phylum Chlorophyta; class Chlorophyceae; order Chlamydomonadales; family Dunaliellaceae; genus Dunaliella; species Dunaliella primolecta. The sequence goes on from OU611751.1 coordinate 13,564,063, forward strand.
CGCACGCACAAGCACACGCACACGCAGCACACACATTTACACGTACACACACATATGCACATGCACACGCACACACACATGCACATGCGCACGCACTCGCACAAGCACACGCACACATGTTCGCACACATACAGCACACGCACAAGCACACGCATACGCAGCACACACACGCGCGCACACACGCACACACACACACACACACACACAAACACACACATATGCACACGCACACGCACACGCAAATGCACAGGCAGCACACACATGCATACACACACATGCACATGCACACGCACACACATGTGCGCGCGCACGCACGGGCACACACACACACACACACACACACGCAAACGCACACGCAGCACACACATGCATACACACACAAGCGCATGCACATGCACACACATGAGCGCGCACGCACTCGCGCACACACACGCACACACACACACACACACACACACACACACACACACACACACACACTGTCACACATGTGTTGTTTGTACATCAATCTTGCAGGGGGCAGTCATGACATCCCCAGATGTTGGTGCTGCGATCTGAGTTGCTGGTGTTGTTATATAGGGTGTTGGTGCCTGAGTTGTTTGTCAGGTCCTGATGCATGCACAGCAGCCCCCTGCGCTGGTGCTAGTGTTGGCTGATTGCAAATCTTGTAACTGGAGCTGCATTATCTACAAACCTATACTCTAAACATGTGGGCACTATTGCTTTGATCACAGTGTTCGTGCAGATGCTGAATGACATGTCCAATTGGACTGACCAGTTTGAGATCGGCAGCATTGATGCTGAAAGCTTCACATCTGCCAACATGATGTTCTTGCGCACCACTGCAAACATGGACATTAGAGGGTTGTGGAGTCCCCCGCGATCCTGAGCAACCCACATCTGCCTGCTCGCCTGATGAGCATGAAGGGTCTGAGGCGCCTTGCATCCCATGCTTGCCGCATGGGCCTTTGCAGACCTGCCCAATCTGCTCTGACTCCCCAGGTGACCCTCGCTGTGTATGCTAGCTCCAAGAAGATGCTAAGATGCACTGAGACAAGCTAGTACTTGCTCAAGTTGCCAAACCTGTTTAGCCACCTTTGCCAAGGACGTTTGTGCCCTGTTGACCCGCAACTTCTTTTGTGTGTTGCATGTCTGCTTGCTTGAGTCGTGATTTTGGGCTGCTTCAGGCTCTCTACTTGCAATGTCCTCTTGTAGATGCAGACTACTCTGCCACAGGCTCGATGGATGCAGTGTTGAAATGTGGCCGTTTTGCCAATGTTGGGAATGCTGCCCCCAATCTCAAGCCTCATGACAGTCAGTATTTTGGGGGCTGATACCAGGCTACAAGGTTTTGAGGCGGTGTGCTTATCTAGGCTGTCAGCCATGGGCCTACAGACCTTGGACTCTCTTCCTGCTCGCCACAGTCACGCTCTTTCAATGACTTCCAGTGACACCCCCTCTGTCACACCATGCATGTGAGTCATGTGTCCTGTGTAAATGATTCAGCCATCCGTGAGTCGCGTGGCAGCTGAAACTTACTTGGTTGGTTAGCGTTGCTTGCATGCTTGCTGAATCACATGTGGTTGCCCTCGCATGCAGGTGTTGCACTCAGAGCGGCACCGATTGTCCAGCTACTTCGCCCGCATGATTTGCAGTGTGAATGCAGCAATCCAGAGCCTTGGTGAATTGGACATGGATGTTCCACCGCATCAGCTCACAGCCAAGCACAGCAAGCATTTCAAGCTGAGCTTGCATGCCAAGCACCTGAAGCTCCAGCAAGAAAAGGTGGAGGACATGCTGGGTGACCTTTGAAATGTAATTTTTTCCTCATTGTATGGTGTGAGTGCATAAGAAGCTGGGCTGCTGTCCTGGTTGTCTGTCCTATGATGTTTTCGTTAACCCCTGCTCCGTGTTTCTCAGAATCACACTGGGCTCTTATTATATATTGATCTAAGATTGTTGTTAGTCCTATAATAACCTCTGCTCCGTCACGAACCACGGCGTGGTTCTCAGAAACATCCCTGCGTCTGATGTGCTGGATGTTTCAAGCATCATCATCATTATCATCTGTGTTTCTCAGAAAGGACGTTGCTTCTGGTGTGCTGAATGCTTCTTTAGTTCCTGTAATGATTATGACTGCCATCCATGCTCTATTTGTCTCAGGCCTTGTAGTGTTGCTACTGGTTCATTGAAACTCTGCCTTTATATCTTTCAAAATGCAAGGCTTTACTGTAATCATTGCCATGTGTGTTTTAATTTGGACACTGTGAATTTTAGTTTTATGTGTGTTTTTATTTGGACACTGTGAATTTGAAACTGGGTGAGTGAATCTTAATTTATGGCTGTCAAAACTGTACACATAAACCTACATACAAAGAAAAGAAAAGAAAAAGAAAAGGCTACGCAAGCCATAGGCCGCATGCATCAAGGGAAGTACCCCTAACAAAAGTTAGAGGCCTCACCAGAAGGCCCTCAAACCTACACTAGATTTAGATTTAGATTTACACAGGGGGACCTTCAGCCAGACTGTTCGGCTGATCGGCCTGTGACTGGTCCTCGCCAGCCAACATAATGTCCATAAGCTCAGAAACAAACGAAAAAAGCTTGTTGTTGTGTTGCAAGAGGAAATCAGAAGCATCCTGGACACTGGCTTGTACTACACTAGACAAAACTAGCCTAGGAGAGAGCCAGAGACAGAGCTAATGGGGATCTGGAGGGTTGTTCGCCATGGCTCTGGACGCTCGGACTCTCCTTCTCCCGTCCTCCTCCGCCGCCGCGCGCCCAGCAACCCCCCTCCCAGAAGCCCCCTGAAAGCAAAGAGCGTGTCTAGTGTTAATGATGGTGGATAATCTTCGGATGGCATGTTCCCTAAGCTTAGATGCTAGTGATTTGCTTTTTGTTTGGTCAGACCCAGATTTATAAGAGGTGTAATTGTATACTCATTGTAAATGGTGCCGCCAACACCAATTAAGATGGTGTGCAGTGACACTTTGTTAATCCTGTCTGGATTTCTTGAGCTGCGGTTTTTGAGTCTAGTAATGGTATGGGAATGTTAAGTCTTTGCGCGTTCTAGGGTGGGAAAGGGATTTGTGTCAGGGCAGAATTTGAGTTCAACAAGGTGGATGTCCCTATATTGAGGGGGAATCTTGGAAGGATCAAGGTGAGCTTGTCTGCCTGGGATAGGGCGCACAAAGAGAGCATCAGGGCAGCTTTGGTGCCGGGCAAGTGAGCCTGTGCCATTTGGGAAAACCCAATCTGGAATGGCTCGAGAAATGTTATCAGGGACTTGTATGCCCTGATCCAGGAGTCTCTTTGATTATTGCATCCATCCATGCCAATGAGGGATGAGCCATACCGGCCTTTACTGAGGGCTTTTACACAGAGGTTAAGGGCTGCATGGTGTCTGTTGGTGTGCATCCCACTCATCGTTGGGTTGGTACACCTAAGCAGAACATGATGAACTCTTAAGGATTTGCACTCATCGTTGGGTTGGTACACCTAAGCAGAACATGATACACTCTTGAGGATTTGCACATCCAAAAACAAGGATTGGATGAGCAGAGGTCAGTCATTCCACCTGCTTTCTTGTACAGCTGGCTCTTTATATCCTAAGGATTCTAAGGTGCACTTTGAAGTGGAGTAGAATTGAAACTGGGTGAGTGAATCTTAAATTATGGCTGTCAAAACTATACACATAAACCTACATAAACTCTCGAGGATTTGCACATCCAAAAACAAGGATTGGATGAGCAGAGGTCAGTCATTCCACCTGCTTTCTTGTACAGCTGGCTCTTTATATCCTAAGGAGTCTAGGATGCACTTTGGAGTGGAGTAGAATCGAAACTGGGAGAGTGAATTGTACAGCTGGCTCTTTATATCCTAAGGAGTCTAGGATGCACTTTGGAGTGGAGTAGAATCGAAACTGGGAGAGTGAATCTTAATTTATGGCAGTCAAAACTGTACACATTGACTTACATAAACTCTCGAGGATCTGCACATCCAAAAACAAGGATTGGATGAGCAGAGGTCAGTCATTCCACATGCTTTCTTCTACAGCTGGCTCTTTATATCCTAAGGAGTCTAGGATGCACTTTGAAGTGGAGTAGAATTGAAACTGGGTGAGTGAATCTTAAATTTTGGCTGTCAAAACTATACACATAAACCTACATAAACTCTCGAGGATTTGCACATCCAAAAACAAGGATTGGATGAGCAGAGGTCAGTCATTCCACCTGCTTTCTTGTACAGCTGGCTCTTTATATCCTAAGGAGTCTAGGATGCACTTTGAAGTGGAGTAGAATTGAAACTGGGTGAGTGAATCTTAAATTATGGCTGTCAAAACTATACACATAAGCCTACATAAACTCTCGAGGATTTGCACATCCAAAAACAAGGATTGGATGAGCAGAGGTCAGTCATTCCACCTGCTTTCTTGTACAGCTGGCTCTTTATATCCTAAGGAGTCTAGGATGCACTTTGGAGTGGAGTAGAATCGAAACTGGGAGAGTGAATTGTACAGCTGGCTCTTTATATCCTAAGGAGTCTAGGATGCACTTTGGAGTGGAGTAGAATCGAAACTGGGAGAGTGAATCTTAATTTATGGCAGTCAAAACTGTACACATTGACTTACATAAACTCTCGAGGATCTGCACATCCAAAAACAAGGATTGGATGAGCAGAGGTCAGTCATTCCACATGCTTTCTTCTACAGCTGGCTCTTTATATCCTAAGGAGTCTAGGATGCACTTTGAAGTGGAGTAGAATTGAAACTGGGTGAGTGAATCTTAAATTATGGCTGTCAAAACTATACACATAAACCTACATAAACTCTCGAGGATTTGCACATCCAAAAACAAGGATTGGATGAGCAGAGGTCAGTCATTCCACCTGCTTTCTTCTACAGCTGGCTCTTTATATCCTAAGGAGTCTAGGATGCACTTTGAAGTGGAGTAGAATTGAAACTGGGTGAGTGAATCTTAATTTCTGGCTGTCAAAACTATACACATAAACCTACATAAACTCTCGAGGATCTGCACATCCAAAAACAAGGATTGGATGAGCAGAGGTCAGTCATTCCACCTGCTTTCTTCTACAGCTGGCTCTTTATATCCTAAGGAGTCTAGGATGCTCTTTGAAGTGGAGTAGAATTGAAACTGGGTGAGTGAATCTTAATTTCTGGCTGTCAAAACTATACACATAAACCTACATAAACTCTCGAGGATCTGCACATCCAAAAACAAGGATTGGATGAGCAGAGGTCAGTCATTCCACCTGCTTTCTTGTACAGCTGGCTCTTTATATCCTAAGGATTCTAAGGTGCACTTTGAAGTGGAGTAAAATTGAAACTGGGTGAGTGAATCTTAAATTATGGCTGTCAAAACTGTACACATAAACCTACATAAACTCTCGAGGATTTGCACATCCAAAAACAAGGATTGGATGAGCAGAGGTCAGTCATTCCACCTGCTTTCTTGTACAGCTGGCTCTTTATATCCTAAGGATTCTAAGGTGCACTTTGAAGTGGAGTAGAATCGAAACCTTGGGACTGTCTCAGGCTTGTCCATTCCCTGCAACGGACAAGCACTACATTCAATTCATTGAAATGGTTACCCGCAAAAGAAAATAGAAAAAAACTCAAAGCCAGTGTGTCAGGTACAGTTCAGTTGCGCTCGCATGCTGCATTGTATAGAGCTTTCACAAATTCCTTGGTCTTCCTTTTACTAATTTTTCCAACTGATCAGTTGCGTCCACGCAGTCCTGCTTGGTTTTCCCATCATCACGCAAGCATGCTTGGCCATACTCCTCAGCAGATTTCAGCCTCTGGGCCTTTGCTGCAGCCTTTCTTGCAGCATCCGGGCCCACAGCCACGCGTCTTCTCTTCCGACCTCTCTTCTGCGGTCAGGATTCAAGGGCAATACTAAAAATAAGGGAGGGAATTAGGGAATTACCTTGCACAACACAGCTATTGGGTGCACAAGTAGTTGTATAAAATGCAGATGCCCCTATGCACAGCTGCTAATCTGCCTCCGCTGTCTTAAATATGTGTGTGCTTTTGCATTCATTGCTGGTCAACATGGCAAGAATGACAGTGGATCAGGATGTTGTACAAGATTGAGTGCGCAACACCAAGCAACATGTGCCCAGTTTGCAGGCCCGTGTTGTTGAATGGCTTGCTGTCCAACCAAGGTCGCGCATCACCACTTTTGTGCTGAATGTCAGATACATAAAAGCAAGTCCATGCAAGCTGAGACGCATGAAGCATGCCCACTCCCTCTGAATGCAACGCACCTTATCACCATTGTCAGCGTCCACCTCTGCTTCACTGCTACCTTGCTCTCCCTCCGTCGCAGAGCTCATACTCTCATCGCTGTCCCCGGGCTCATCCCACTCATTGTTTCCACCCGGTGACCCACTGCCACTGGACCCACTTTCCTGTCCCCCACCCTCATCATCACTCTCTCTACACTTTTCTGCCGCTATGAGTTCAGCCATCCTGCCACCCTGCTGCCTTGTACGCTGGGTGCCATACTGTGAAGCAGGTGCATGCTGGCTAGTAAGGCGTGCTCTGTGAGCATTCAGGGCTTCCTCAGCTTCCCTGACAGCTGCTTCTGTGGTTGTCAGTGCCTTTGCCTTTTTGCCCCGATTTGTATGCATCGCTGCCTTGCGCAGCTTCTCAGCATTCTGCACCTCTGTTAGTTTGTTGCACGCTTTTTACAGCTCCTGTTCCAGTTCAGTCTGTCCTCACTGCAAAGTGGGTGGGATGGCGAATGTTTGTGAGGATGTACGACAACAGCGTAGAAGTACAATGAGTATGACAGTATAACGAGTTAGCTAAGGTAGTGCACTTCCATCAACGTACAACTCTGAAGCTCTTGAGTACAGATGCAGGTAGGCACTTGCACATGAGTCAGAGCTGTGTGGTCACATCTATCTGTGTGTCCTTACTTGCAGGGGCCACCGCATCATCATGATTGCTCCTTGAAGGACCTTCTGTGCTATGTAGGTCAGCAGACTCATCTGCATGTGAGGAGTGGGAAAAGATGTTTGCTATGTAAGTCACATGCTCTTATGAGCACGGCTGGAAACAAGAATCGGGGGAGTGTCTTCAACAAAGCAAGCTGTATGTTGTCAATCTTGGTACCTTCTTTGCACTACTTGCTTGGCTGCACCACATGTGTTGCCACAAGACCTTGCACAGAATCGGATACGTGACCTGTACAAGCATAAATGTGTGAACTTTTATGAAGCCACAGTATGTAAATGTGTGGCAGATGGTAAACGAGCCTCCTTCTCAGGAAGTCATTTGAAATCTTGTACGCACCCTCATCAGGTAGGTCCATTTGCCCCTTGAAAGCAGCAAGCGCATTCTGCACAGCGGGGGCCTCTGCATTCTCAGGTAATGCAGCAAGGAAGTCCCTTGCGTCCTGTCCTCCTCTTACCATGCATGCAAGCGCAGTGGGAAAAGGGAGAGGACACTTGGCATTGTAACCAATGAGGAGAGAACAACTACCCAACCAATTAAAAAGCATTCTGCACAATGACACACCAAACACGTACTTCACTGATTTTGCACCAGACATCCCAGGCTACCTTGTGTTGGTAAGAATTACAACAAACAGTGGCTACACAATATCTTCAGCATCCCACCTGCTTGACGAAATTTCTGCAGCGCTGCCTCCCATGCCTCATCCTCTTCCTCACTCCCTGCTGGTTGTATTTCCTCCATGTTCCGCTCAGCCACGCTCTTCAAATGTTGAAGTGGGCAAGAGGCTAAGTTCAGGTGGATGGCCACTTGCAGGGGCCTCTGCATGACAACATGCAAACAGAGCCACCGTTACTGAGCACATGGCCATTTGCTCCATGTAAATGACATTTGCGCACAATTACCAGTTTATTGCAGTTGTGGAAATAAAGCAACAACAGGCTACCATACAGAGAATACACACACGGTTTTACACACACGCACCGGGCCTCCTTTCCTGTGGTGCGGCTGGAGCTGCCTGACGTCGGGATCCAAATGAGGCTGAGGAAGCAGGTTGATTGCAGTGAGGGTATGAGTGTTGGCTGTCAGTAATGCAATAACACAAGGCATGTTAATGCTGACAGGAGTGCAAGACTGACCAAAATAGGTAAACAATGACTTCCAGCCACAAAACCAGGGTATACATGCACACCACACCTCACTCAGAACTGGATGCTCCTGACTGCGAACATGGATTTATCACTCCCATATTACCCTAAGTTCCAGAGCTGGGCCTGATTGGCAGACCTGTCCCAAACGCCCTCTTCAGGCATGGCTGCAAGCCCTACCCAAACACGCATCCTTTCAGCCAAATCCAGGGTATGCATACGCACTATAACTCACTCAGAACTGGATGCTCCTGACTGCGCACATGGATTTATCACTCCCATATTACCCTAAGTTCCAGAGCTGGGCCTGATTGGCAGACCTGTCCCAAACGCCCTCTTCAGGCATGGCTGCAAGCCCTACCCAAACACGCATCCTTTCAGCCAAATCCAGGGTATGCATACGCACTATAACTCACTCAGAACTGGATGCTCCTGACTGCGCACATGGATTTATCACTCCCATATTACCCTAAGTTCCAGAGCTGGGCCTGATTGGCAGACCTGTCCCAAACGCCCTCTTCAGGCATGGCTGCAAGCCCTACCCAAACACGCATCCTTTCAGCCAAATCCAGGGTATGCATACGCACTATAACTCACTCAGAACTGGATGCTCCTGACTGCGCACATGGATTTATCACTCCCATATTACCCTAAGTTCCAGAGCTGGGCCTGATTGGCAGACCTGTCCCAAACGCCCTCTTCAGGCATGGCTGCAAGCCCTACCCAAACACGCATCCTTTCAGCCAAATCCAGGGTATGCATACGCACTATAACTCACTCAGAACTGGATGCTCCTGACTGCGCACATGGATTTATCACTCCCATATTACCCTAAGTTCCAGAGCTGGGCCTGATTGGCAGACCTGTCCCAAACGCCCTCTTCAGGCATGGCTGCAAGCCCTACCCAAACACGCATCCTTTCAGCCAAATCCAGGGTATGCATACGCACTATAACTCACTCAGAACTGGATGCTCCTGACTGCGCACATGGATTTATCACTCCCATATTACCCTAAGTTCCAGAGCTGGGCCTGATTGGCAGACCTGTCCCAAACGCCCTCTTCAGGCATGGCTGCAAGCCCTACCCAAACACGCATCCTTTCAGCCAAATCCAGGGTATGCATACACACTATAACTCACTCAGAACTGGATGCTCCTGACTGCGCACATGGATTTATCACTCCCATATTACCCTAAGTTCCAGAGCTGGGCCTGATTGGCAGACCTGTCCCAAACGCCCTCTTCAGGCATGGCTGCAAGCCCTACCCAAACACGCATCCTTTCAGCCAAATCCAGGGTATACATGCACACCACACCTCACTCAGAACTGGATGCTCCTGACTGCGCACATGGATTTATCACTCCCATATTACCCTAAGTTCCAGAGCTGGGCCTGATTGGCAGACCTGTCCCAAACGCCCTCTTCAGGCATGGCTGCAAGCCCTACCCAAACACGCATCCTTTCAGCCAAATCCAGGGTATGCATACGCACTATAACTCACCCAGAACTGGATGCTCCTGACTGCGCACATGGATTTATCACTCCCATATTACCCTAAGTTCCAGAGCTGGGCCTGATTGGCAGACCTGTCCCAAACGCCCTCTTCAGGCATGGCTGCAAGCCCTACCCAAACACGCATCCTTTCAGCCAAATCCAGGGTATGCATACACACTATAACTCACTCAGAACTGGATGCTCCTGACTGCGCACATGGATTTATCACTCCCATATTACCCTAAGTTCCAGAGCTGGGCCTGATTGGCAGACCTGTCCCAAACCCCCTCTTCAGGCATGGCTGCAAGCCCTACCCAAACACGCATCCTTTCAGCCAAATCCAGGGTATGCATACACACTATAACTCACTCAGAACTGGATGCTCCTGACTGCCCTACCTTGCATACACTGCTGCAAATGAAAAGTTTATACTGACATGCTGAGCGTTTTCCTTGCTCGGCGCCTTGTTGGTAGGCATAATCAAGGGCTGTTTGATAGCCCTCTTTGCACACCAGCTGCACGATTTCAGGGCTGGCTTGCTGTTGTATCTCCTTGTCTTTTAAGCCCTTGCAGAGCAAGTCATAGTGCTTCTTTGTCTGGGCGGTCACCTTCCCCCCCCTGTTGGCACCTCTGAAGAGGGTGGGAAGTTCAACTGCTGCATCGTTGCCATGATTCTGCTTGCTGAGGCGCTTCTCCAGGTGGTGCCTGCTCAGCGTGCCTGCCAGCTCCTCCACAGTCACCCCCTCCCGTGCTTGACCAGCTGTAATGACTGCCTTTGCCATATTTGCAAAGTCGAGTGCGCCTGCACAGAAAAAAATGATACACGTTCATGCCATTCTTGCCACATGGAGCACTAAGCAATTGTTTAGGGGAAACCACCTGCAGGAGACCAGTGCTGAAAGCGTGCAAGCGCGCATGCAAGTTGCACTTGCCATTCAGCTCATCAACAGCGGTCGCAAGATGGTGACTGCTGAGCAGCCTCTTGAGCAGGTTCACTGAACATACTGCGATGTGCCACGGGATGATGCGCCACTCCTGGCCCATGTGCATGACGTCATGTGCACCTTCCCCCTGGCCTGCCCAGAGAGGATGAGGCCGTGCAGCTGGGGGTTCTTTGCAACTGCGTCCATGAACTTGTTTTGGACACCAGATATGGACTTGTAGATGCCCTGCTTGCTACACTGCTTCTCTGCAACCTCCTCCTCAGAGGAATCCTCTTCAGTTGTGATCATGTTAAATTTGGATATTAATTAATTTTGAAACAGCCCGAAGTTTACTGCAAGGTATCAGGCACATTTGGCAGGTTGGGCTCGGGTAGCGCAGGAGTAAGCGCTGGCGGGCTGAGTTTTCCAACCACGTTGAGCTAGACACTCCATTAAAATCACATGAATTCTGGTGGCTTGTGCACGAAGTAACCCTGTGCAGCACCTATAGTGACCTCTATAGGGCTACCTGGTGTGGTCAGGGTTGGTTGGGGTACAGGTTTCATGCAGGCATGCAAAATTTCCTGATGCTTTGCGAACTTTGCAGTTGAATTTCTTGAAAGGTTCCTAAGGCCGCGGTCACACCTGTAATTAATTACGCCATAATTAAGTTTCAGAATTACGCTCCATAATTATCTTCAGGCGTAATTAAGTCCGGTGCGGTCACACCGGACATAATTACGCAAAAATTAATTAGCTGCAGTAAGTTGGTTTATATTACTGTGGGTGATGACGGGGTCCCTGAACCTTCTATTTGTGTTTCATGAAGGTGGAGGAGTCAGTAACACTCCTCCAGCCTAGGCCTCCTTTTAAGGATGACAACAGAAAATACATTCCTGGTTGGAGGCCATCAACACTCTTCTTCCAGCAATATTGAGCAGTGCGCATGCGGCCTCGCCCCTAGGGATGCAAGCCTGCTAAGCAAGAGAAATGAGGGGCTATCACGCTTGCAATCAAAGGTTTGGTATGCCTTCTGGATCATGCCAGCAATTATATTCAAAATGAGACGAAACATTTCATATATTTTGCACTGATATCCTCCAAAAACACGCAGTGCACTTTAAAATGTCCACCAGCCTACGAGGACAGGTCCCCTCTGTGGGGAGCCAGACAGTGCCCTTCACATTCTTTAAGGGTGTAGGCATTCCATCATACCAAGTGCGGAAACCGAGCGCCACAATATTGCTAGCAAAATCCTTCTTTAAGGTGTCAGCAAAGGCCCTCTTGGGCAGGCCTTGCCTCCATGGAATTGGCAGCGTGGGTTGTCTTGCTTTGCAGAACCTTCAGACCCTTGAGCTCAAAAAGGACCCTTCGTGATTTTCCAGAAGTAAAGCCTCACTTTTAGTTGCCATGCTGCTCTTGTACGAACATGAATGCATGGCAAGGACATTCATAGATGCCAGAAGCATAAGTGAGCCCTATATTTTTTGTGCTTTTTAAGTTTACTATAATTACAGTGCTTAAGCATGTTTCACATGCATCAGGATTGACACGAAGGACTTCATGATGCAAATTCCAGTCAAGAAGCCTCTGAAGAGGCTGGCAATTACTTCTTCCTTCTCCCGGGGCCCATCGCACGACCTTTCTTATAGAGCAGGAGAAATTATGTTAGCTATAGCTGCAACCCTCTGTGTCCTTTCCCTAGGCCAGCGCCAGGGTCCCGGCATCTCTTTCTGACTTTTACCTGTATCCTACCAAATTTTGGAGTAGGAGCAGATGAGCAACAGGATAAATTGAGGTAAGAGCTCATATCTGCCTCAGGGGAGTCATTATCTGGGGGAGCTCTACCTTCTGGAGAGTGGTGGTGGCGGAAAGGGAAAGTTGGGAACATAATTATTTTTCGTAATGATGCCCCCCCCTGCCATAATTACGTTTTCCTAATTATAATTACGATAACGTAATTATGGACATAATTATGTAGTGTGACCGCTGAAATAATTATCTTTTCCCTAATTATAATTACGAAAACGTAATTAAATGCGTAATTAATTACAGGTGTGACCGGGGCCTAAGGTGTGAAGCAAACTTCTAATAACTGCCAGTGGGCTGTTTTGAGAGAACATGGGCGCCAATCATTGCAGTATTATTTGTTGATACACCATCCTTAATACAAATAGCAGTACTTTACGCTGTGTTGTGCAAACAGATTTGAAGTTACGATCTAAGGATGGCAAGTGCTGAACAGCGCAGTTGATTCAAGCCTTCCAAGGAATGTGTAATTGTGATACCTTCGAACATTAAGTAAGTTCAGGGGGAGCTATTTCCATGAATTATTTTGCTGCTGATTTGAGGTGCAGATTGAAAGCCATGCCTGAGGAATTTGGAGGGAAGCTGAGTCAGTGGATCCCAGAGGGAAAAACAATAAGCTAATTACCTAACTTGGTTTGCCACTCCTTTTGCATGCAACGCTCGTCAAATCCATGTACCTCCGCCTCGGTGTCTTTCTCTGGATCTTCCTTAATAAGCATGCGTAATGTAGATTTTCAAAGTTTTTGTCAGAGCAACCTAAGTAAAAGAAAACCACGTAGGCAGTAAGAACACTCACTACATCATTAAAGAAAAGGAGACACATTGGCTCAAAGAGCCGTGAGTCTCCCTCACCAGAGGCTAAGAGGGAAGCCAGTGTGGGTCTCGTGGGTTCCTGGCAGCACGCGGCCCCAGGGCACCAGAATCATAGTGAGTCTTTTTGTTTTCAATAGCACATCTGGTTAGGGTAATTTATGTGCACATATCGCACAGAATGGGCATGGGGCTTTGTGCAAGCTTGGTAGACCTTTGCGGCAAATAGGCCGTACGTGTCTCTGTGGCTTGGGAAGACGTATGTGGTTCCAGCTGGAATGTATGCAGGCCAAGTGTGGGGCACTGAATACATTAAAGCGGGCAAGGAATTTGCAAGTGCGGCACATGAGTTATCTTAAGAGCACGCTGGGTGTTAAGCGTACCACTACAAACTGGGCTGTCCTGAGGGAGAGTGGTCATGAGCCGCTTCAGTTTTACTGGTTTAGGTCTGTTGTCAAAATGTATAATAGCATGCTGAGGTCTAACAGTGGGACGTTGAGAAGAGTGTTGAAAGCAGATTTGAAGGAACATGAGTTTTAGATACTTTTCAAGGCTTACGGCGCTGTGATTCCTTTGTGCAAGCCCTGCGGCAGGGCACTCCTATCCCTATTCAAGAGTTTACTGATGACCTTAGACACAGGTTGCGGGCAGTGTGGAGAGATGTTGAGGGAGTGAACCCGCGGGACACATATAGTAAGCTGGCAACTTACCAGTCTCTTTTTGCAGTGCCTTTTGACCATAATGCGCGTGCCCCTGCCCGTTTACCAAGGCACATGCATTTGGATTTGTCTCCACATGTCATGAGGAATGTTAGCCGTTTCAGACTTAGGGCACACACACTGAAGGTGGAGACAGCAGCTTGGGATACTCGGAGCACTCTTTTGTGTGATCGCTGTTCTTGTGATGAGATTCAAGATGAGGCTCATGCCCTTTTGGTGTGCAGAGATGCAGATGTTTGTGCTTTGAGAAGAAAGTACGCTTACCTGTTCAACTGTTTCTCTGGTGATTTTGAAGGTCCCCCCGTGTAAATCTAAATCTAAAAAAAAATCTGTGATTTTTCAATGGAGCACCCTTTTTACAACAAGCCTGTGTCCAAAATGTTTCTGATTTCCTTGGCTGCGTGGTGCTCTGGTTCCAAGGCAAGGAAAAAAAAGTCTAAATACACTGTTTCGAGAACAAGCCCTTGTTTCTAGCTGTGCTTGCTGCTGGGGTGTTGAAACGACTATGAAAGGGGAGCGCCTGCATGCTTTTACTATCTGCTTTTCAAGGTATTTTAATTAACAACTTACAGTCTAAGCCAGGCAAGTGCTGGTTCAAAGCTTCTCTAGCAGCAGGGCCCGCAGCAAGAGGGTGATGAATCAGACCATGTTTGATGTTCCTGACCCTCTCATTGTGCATGTGCTGCTCCTCCTTACGTCAATTTTATTTATTCCTATTTGCCCCCTTTGTTCTTGGCATGTTCAGTGTGACGGACCGTGCTTCTTCCTTACGTTACCACACGAAAAAACAAATGTTGCTCTCCTCCTTTTTTTGATGCAGTCGGTTGGTCCTGGCAAACTCCTGATGTTTATTTGCCGTTGCTTTGTCATACAAACACCAGTGGAATTTTTTTCCCTTGTTCTTGGCAAGGGTTTTTTTTTTGTACACTTACATGCATGGGCTACACAAACACTCCTTAACATTTTATAATACAGTCTTTCACATGAGCAGCCTAGCAGTCGCACTTCTTGACTGATGGCTTAATTTGTAAAACCTTGTAAACCAAAAACCTTGTTTCTGATTTCCTCTTGCAACACAACAAGACGCTTTTTTCGTTTGTTTCTGAGCTTATGGACATTATGTTGGCTGGCGAGGACCAGTCACAGGCCGATCAGCCGAACAGTCTGGCTGAAGGTCCCCCCTGCGTCGGAAATGTTTGGCCTGTTGTTTCCCGCTTGTTTCAACCAGAAACAACCACAAAAATGCCAATTGAAAAAACCTTGGCCGAATACAAAAAATGGTTGAAACAACCATGGTTGTTTTGCAGTTGTTTTGGATAGAAAAATGGTTGTTTCAATTGCAGTTGTTTTGTAATTGAAACAATTGTTAAACAACCAATGGTTGTTTCAACCATTTTTTGTATTCGGCCAAGGTTTTTTGAATTTGCATTTTGGGCTTTTCTGGTTGTTTCAATCATGGTTGTTCTGGAACTGAAACAATTGCTAAACAACCAATGGTTGTTTCAACCAATTTTTGTATTCGGCCAGGGATTTTTGAATTGGCATTTTGGGCTTTTTTGGTTGTTTCAACCATGGTTGTTCTTGAACTGAAACAATTGCTAAACAACCAGTGGTTGTTTCAACCATTTTTTGTATTCGGCCAGGGTTTTTTGAATTGGCATTTTGGGCTTTTCTGGTTGTTTCAATCATGGTTGTTCTGGAACTGAAACAATTGCTAAACAACCAATGGTTGTTTCAACCATTTTTTGTATTCGGCCAGGGTTTTTTGAATTTGCATTTTGGCTGATGTTGGTTGTTTCAATCATGGTTGTTGTATGGGCTGAAACAATTGCAAATCAGCTGTGGTTTTAACCTGGTTGGAATTCCGGTTGAAACAACTAACAACATTAAGGATGCGATTGATTACACTAACAATCAATGATTGGTCCAGGCAACTAAAAAAATAATATGCAAAGGGTAGATGTAAGACCATGCAACAGGCCTGTCACAGAAGGTGAAGAAAGAATGAAATTGCATACTGAGCCCTGGTGTGCCTTATAAGTCGAAAGTTGAAGTGAGCAAATGCGTGGCACAGCACAAACAAGTCATGAACGCCAACTAGCAGCTGTCCTTTTGTCCCCTCGCCTGCCTTTGTGCCTGCTCTCGGAAGGGGCCCAAGAGGTGCAATTTCACCTGCATGGCAACAGCAAATTAAAGTTTGTTAAATTCCCCAAAAACTCCTAGGGATGCCCAAATATAGGATGCCAGTCTTTCCTATGCAGTGTCATATATTTCAAGCTAACAGAATAATTGAACCAGGCATTCTTTTTACTTTTCCAAATAAGCGAGGATGGACTCGGAACAGAAGCAGACTAATGAAAACACTTTTTACATTTTTTAAGCCATGGATCTCTTGCTTGGATAGCACAGTCTAGCAAACAAATTCCATTGAAAGCTTGTAACCTAACTGGCAGGTCAACCACCAAGATTATATGCAGATACTTTAAAATGTTAAATTGAATCCACACTGCGACTTGTCAAACATCTACTTGCAGGCAGGTGTGTAGACAGCAACACCACGCGCTTTTTATATCAGACTCACCAACAGTGCTCTGGATGTCAGCGCCTCAAAGGAGACAATGGGCATATGCGACCACCTGGCGTGCAGTGAAGTAAATAACCCTGCCGAAGGCGGTGGCTAGTGCCAACAAGAAGGGCACATGGTCACAGGGCTCCACCAATTTGCGGTATGAGGTACGTGCTTCATCTGGCCCCAATACCTGTGCGCACAAATTCTGAAGTGGTGTCATTTCATGTGGGGCCAGGTGCAAATATCACCAGCCCCTCTATGTTTGAGGCAGGAAGTGGGAGGCTTCAAATGCTGCAACACAAGTGTTCTATTGCGTGTGCAGGAAAGACAAGGATAAGTTCTGTGCATCAAACTTTGCATCTAGTGAGCACAAGGCTGGGGATTGTTCGTAAAGGAATGAGTGCATGCCTGAATGGAGGGTTGGCATCCTGCTGAATTCACAATAATTGGGTTGCTACTAACTTGCCTGTAATTTATAAATTGGGACTCACTGTGGGTGCCAGTCCTGACTATGCATGCTGGATGGTATCCAGCGAAGAGTCTCTCTTTTAAAGTCTCACTTTACTGCAGCTATTTTTGTCTGCATTGCTCCTGGTTATGGTCAGAACAAGAGCTAGCAGAGGCATCCATGCGAGTAACAAGCAGCATGTGAGCATTTGGTTGCTGATGAGGGCATCAATATACAAGACCCCTTTGGCAAACAAAGCAACAACACTCACTTGTCATCACTTTATTTTCACGTAGGTCATAGCATGCACGCGCTTGGCTTTGCAAAATGTAATAGGCACACGCACAAGCCTGAGTCGATAACTTTAAAGAAATACTGTTAAATTTTTGAAATTGAAAGTAAGAAATCACGAACGCTCACCACCAAAGTAGGCGTCACGTCCTGGCGCTTGGTCCTTTACTTCTTTTACAACCTGTTGGCCACCCGCCCTTGTTGTCCCCAAGCACATTATCCTTCTTGGGATCATACGCCCACCAGGCTTTGGTGAACACGCTTGGGGTCATGGACAGCAAATGCTGATGTGTCCTCGAATTACATGACCCACTAGCGTGCCTGTTGGTTAAGGGATAGAGGGATACAGAGAGGATGTTGGCAGTGGATTGCCTCCCCACACTGTTGGAATGCAGGCCTGGCTGGTACAGCTCTGTACCTGTGTGCAGGACCTTAACTCAGAGTGATGAGCCTAATATATTTAGTCTAAGTTGAACATAATACTTCTCTGGTATTTATCCCAGTTCAGTTTGGAGAGTACTTCTGATCTCTGGTCTTCAGATCCCACTTCTGTAACAGCTAGCTGTTGAGCAAAGCTTAAACCTCACCAAAGGCTGCTTCAAGGTTGAATACAGCTGGCTAAAAGGGAGAACTTCAAGGGGGAGCTAAACTTTTAGTAAAAGGGAGAGCCCAAGGGGAATGCCCTGAGCCGCGCGTAGCAGTAAAACTTGTTCAACGCCAAAACCATGAGCAACTACCTCCATTTACCTGGTGGTAGTTCACCATTTCATGCATTTGATAGAGCAAAGCGGAAGCACTGCCCCACCCTCTTAGCATGTATACAGCTGCTCACAGCTATTGCTAGATGCTTCCTAAAATAAAAATACACGTTCATGACGACAGATGGAATTGCATGTTCTCTCTTACCTTCAACACACTCCTCTGTGCTCCCATGTCTGGCACAGGAATTCCTGCTTCAAAGCAGGGGCGTGGACAGGACTGTCTGGAGTGACCCGCTGCTGAGCCTTCCCCCCTTGGAACGTCGTGCCAACAGCACGCATTGTTGGTTCCCTGCCTGTAGGGATGCCCTGAAAGATGGTGCAGGCAGCGAGGCAGACTTGAGGCATGCAACCCTGGTCAAACGCGGCCGAGGCCCAGGCCGGAACCATGCAGCAGGCAGACCAATCAATTAACCAGCAATGGGCACATGGATAACAACAAATTTGCAATCATGAACAGGGGAGGGCAGAGGAGGAGGGTGTCTTGGTCAAAGCTCTGCTCACCCTGCAAGGCAGTGCCATTAAACTCCACAGTCCCCTCAACCCAGGAACCCACTTCCTCGAGCAGGCTTGGAGGAGCCCGAGGGTGGTTCGATGGCTGGGCTGAGGTCTCAGCTGGCTGCGGCTCTGCTGGCTGCGGCGAGGGCTTTGCTTTACACGCTACGTCTCAATTCAGCGCATGATGGACCTACCGAGGCAAAAAGACAAAATGTTATTCTTGTTAACATATAAAAGGACCTTCCGTTTGGATTCATACAGGAGGTTGAAGACTCAGATCCAATATCTGGTTTGACCGGTAGGCCTGATGGATGGACCGGAGATGAGTGGGCATGTGCAAAAACTGATAATCACACACATACATACACACACATGCACACACACACATGCACACGCGCATACGCGCACACACACACACATGCACACACACATACACATGCACACACATACATACACACACACATACATACACACACGCACACGCACATGCACACGCGCACGCGCGCGCACACACACACACACACGCATGCAGGCACGCACGCACGCACACACACACAAACACACACACAAAAGCGCACACACATGCACAAGCGCGCAGGTACACACAAATAAACACACACAGCTGGCATATTTTTCCTAGGTTTTGGATGACAATTGATTGTGAGGCAAGTTGAACGCAGTTGTTCTGATGTCAAGTTTAATGTGAATGTTTGGCTGCAATCCCGTCATCTATTTCAGCTCATGCTGGAATAAAGGCAAAGCGGGGGGGTTTTCCACATAAAAATTTCATTGATGTTTGCTCCACCATGTCCTCTTCAGCATTCAACGAGCATCATCACCCTTTTATTTGGGCTGGACTGCCAACCGCCTACACACTACTTAGTGAAAAACAACAAAGTATCTAGGCAGTGAATACACTCCTTAAATGTGTAGTAACTGACATTGATGGTTCCTAGCTGTTGACAGGGCTAGTTCAGAGAACTCGCACTCCTGCTGGTAAGTAAGAATTGGGACCAAACAGAGCAAGCCCATAGTGATCAATTAGCAGAAGCAAAAACCACCTGCGAGCTCAGACAAATACTGGCATTAAATAACAAGATCCATCTCTATAACATCATGTTATGTATGATAGTGCGGATATAAAAAGAAAAGGAAAAGAAAATCAATCTTAAGTTATGGCCTTGACTGCCAACGGGTTGCCACGCTTGCAGTTGAACACCATGCACATACTATAGTATGCACACTAAAGAATGAGTTTTATACAGTATGCCTACAACCTCTCCACCACTAGGCGTGCCTTTGAAAGCAAGGATATTTCTCACAGCCAGGTTCTGGAGCCGGGTGCTCGAGCAACCCTCCAATTGGAGGGTAGTGGAGGACCTAGGTCCCTACTAGCATTTCATTGGTTTACATTGGTTAACCTATAGCCCAAACCACTGTCAATCTCAAGATCAGCAATGCTTTCTGGCATATGAAAGCTGTAACCTTTAAAGAGCAAATAAAAATTATAAAATTATAAAAATAATAAAAATTATGGATATCGAACAGACACCCTCTACAATGGCAAGCATGCCACACGCAACAGTGGCCACCCTGGGCCTGCCCTCTGCCCTCTTCGTGGTGCACCTGATAGCACCTCTCATACCCTTCACAGACGCACCCACCCACACAGAATGAACATAACTCGTCACTATCAAGCACTGAGCATTTGTGGTGAAGCACTCAGCAAAGGAAACTTTGGACCTTACATTTTAACTATAGATGCATGACATACAGAAAGGCTGCGCTCTCTGGATATGGAAATTCCTGGTGATGTCCAAAGAAAAATTCCACATTGGTTTTCCCATCTGGATGGCCACCAAATACACAACTTAGTCGCCCTGATGGCCTGATAATCCTACCCCTAAAAGGCAGAGATTCCACCCAAAGGACATGAACCCCAGAGACAGAGACATTCACCTCATTGAGCTGAAATTCTGCTCAGACATCAAACTTCAAGAAACTCTCCTGACAGCACAAACCCAAAACAAAAACACTATTGAGAACTTATGCAAACTTCAAGGTCCACACCGCAATTACAGAGTCACTTTGCACACTATCCTATTTGGAGTTGCCGGAACTATTTACAACCCCTACACAATTAATTGTGTAGGGGCAATATTGATTCCCTCTGCAACCTTGGCTTAACCAAAGAAAAGGCCCATAAGATTGCAAACCAAACTTCACTTTCATGCTGCCAAAACCTTAACAAAAATTGACAACTCCTAACTTGCCATCCATTTCAGCAACTTAAGCAATGGGGGATTGGAGAGGGGGTTGTGGAACGGGCTGTTTGCAGGAGAGCCAGGCGCACGGATGGCTGGACGGATGGCTGACAAACCACCGGACCCGTAATAACTTGACTGCTTCTAGCTATGCTGTTAGTTTGTGGGACTCACTGTTAGTTTCAGCGCTGACTGTTGGGTCTTTCAAAGGGAAGTTCCCACTGGGCAAATGCACGCTGGTTGCTGTCCAGCGTAAACTTTTACTTTTTACTTTAACCTCCAGCTTAAATCTCTGGCTGATTGGTCGCTGGTGAAAGAATATCAACCAGCTTTTACAGCAAGCTTAACTAGCATTCTCTGTTCCTTGGCTTGAGGTGGAGGGGACTTCCAAATCTTTTAAATCATTGTGTCCTCTTTTCCTAAATAGATTCAAAGAGACTATTTTTGGCCTACTCTTTATTTTCTTTCTTAATGAGGGACATTGCTGGCTAGGCAGTACCTGCAGAAGTCTAGCTATAAAAAAGTCACTGGCTAAGCTAGCCTGCCAGGCTGCTCAGTACCAGGCTACAGCTAGCTGAGCCTGCTGCCAATAGCAGCAGGGTGGTTTAAATCCAGTATCCTTCATGCAGCCTAGCACATTTGCTATAAGGATGAACCACATGCTATTTGAATTCATAAGCACAGCTTTCCTGGGGCTAGAGGACGCACTTTCAAAAAGTTGGTTAAAAGGCAGTTGAAACAACTGCATTTTAACCAGCTGATTGAATCAACCAAAATCAACCATTTTGGTGGTTGTTTTTGGTTGAAACAACCATTCTGGTTGAAACAAGAGGCAATCAACCAGACCTGGTTGTTTCAGCATGGTTGAAACAACAGCCCAAACATTTCCGACGTGTGTAAAACTGTAAATCTGTAAATCTTATCACTGAGTTCTTTGCTTGCATAAGAACTCAGGTTCTTGGAGGTTGCAGGAAGTGAGATGTGTGACATGGGTATTTTCCTGCATCTCAGTATTCTTCTCCATCTTCTTGTATTTCCAGTTTCTATCTTCAACTTGCCTCAGGCTAATTTTTAGCCTGAGGCTCACTTCCTGCCCTCTTCTTATCCGTTCCTTTCCCTTTTTGTTTTTCTTTTCCCCCTTCTATGCCTGGCAAGTTGTTGAGTTCGCTGTGTAATACATCATTCCTCATGCATCTCACAATGCAACCGGAATAGAACTGTCAGGACACAACTCATACGAATGCCATTCATGCACACAAAAGTTCCCCAATGGGAGCGACAGTCGTGAGGAATATGTTTGGTCAGGCTGAGGTACAGATGCAGCCAAGCAACATCTGAGCATTTAATGACAAGAACCCCCAACGCGCATCCCTTCTACAGACACGGCCTTAAATGTGCAATCACAAATTAACTGCCAACTGCTAACCAATGCAGACAACTTGCAGCAGATCCTTGTCAAAGAAGGCTCTTGCAATGACAGCTCTGTAAAATCGAGGGCATGGTGAAGAAGGAACGACGCAGCACCACTGAGCAGCCATTGCACACAGCGCCATAATGTGTGCGAACAAATGACCAAGAAATCCCACAACAACAAAGTCGATGGAATGAAATATATACCAATATAATTAGTCGAATCAATGTGAGACTCTCAAACCACTTAAACATACAGATCTCAGCTCTGGAGTTCATACAATAAATGAACTAACTAAATCTGAAGGTAACGAATTTCCTCCTCAAGGACTGAGAAAGTGTGCGGTAGGAGGGGTGAGAGTCTGAACGCTTTGCCCATGCAGCCCTGCCATGCACCGAGCCCTCTAGTCCACACTACTAAGATAAACAAAGCCCATGCAATACTCCAAATAGACTACAAATTGGATTCCTAGCAAGGAGATAGCTCACTTGAAGCCAGGTCTCTATCCATATCACAGCTCCGTCTACTTGAAGAAATATATTGTGTATAGCAGAGGCAGCAGCTGCCGGCAACACCTGGATCAATGCTTCTCTACAGACTGCCTCCGCAACCTTCATGCTGTCTTCGTCCCCGGAACACAGTCAGGTTGATAGCACCCCTTCCAAAGTCTCTATTGAAATAACGCTTCCCTCGCTGCATACTGGTCCAGGACTAAGAATCAGCTGGTGAGTCAGCGAATCTGGTACGACGGCCCATCCTGGTCCCCAGGCCTGAAGTGTGTCCACCTCCAGGTGCAGGTGCAGGACCGTCCTCGTCGCCCCCACTGACCATGGCCTGCCGCGTGCTGTTGCTGAGCAGGTTGCGCTGCGATGAGTTAAGCTCCAGCTCAGCAAGCCTGCATATCCATTTTAGCGTCAGTGCTTACATGAAATGTTGTTGATGACCGTGATGATGATGATGATGGTGATGATGATGATGATGATGATGATATGGTGGTGGTGCTGCTTGTCTTGATGAATTGGAAGTTTCAGCATATCTTGTCAGATTGGGGAGGAGGAGCACGTCCTCTTTATGTACACAACCAAAAAGCGTGCATGCGCTGATTTTCCCTGATTGGCATGCTTTGGTTTGAAGGTCTTTGAAGCATGCTTAAAGTATTGCTCCTGACTGGCCTGCTTCAGCTTGAAGGTAGTGTGCAGCTATGCAGCAGACTGCTAACAACTCATTGTACATGCCAGCCTGGTGCCGAAATGCCTTTTGTCCAGAACCACATGCGTGTTTGCTTTGCTGGTGTAGGCCCAAAACATTGATAGGCTGCGTACCTGTGTGCTGCAATCTCACCTGTTCATGTGGATGCTGAATTGCTCTGTACTTGCCCTGGATAGAGAGTTGAGGTCGACGCTTTCTGCGGCCAGGCCTGCCTCATCACCTGGGGTGGACATTCATTGCAAGAATGGTTGAAAATGCTGCCAACATTTTAATAAAAAAACTACAAAGAACAATGAACATGATGCCAGCCCTGCCCCACCGCCTGGAATGGACATTTGTTGCAATAACATCAAACATGCTGCCAAATGTTAAACAAGGAACTCCAAGAATAATCAAATATGCCGCCACATCCCCTAGAGTGGACTTTTTTTGCAAAGAACCTTGAACATGCTGCAAGGAAAGAAGGATGGCTCTTACATCTGCAAGAGATGTGGCCACTATATTAGTGCAAGAATACTATGGGCAGGGTTATGCAGGTCCAAGGAAACGTTGCATGTTCACATTGGTGAAGCTCCTTGTACACGGGCATTATTTGAAACGACAGATGTATGGGGTAGTTGGAAATTCACAAACAACGCTAGAGCTCAAACTCTGCAGCAAAAAAGCCAGAGAAGAGAAGCATGTGCAAGGGAAACCTTTCAGGATGAGAGGACTGAACTCATGGAGATGAGTAGTACTTCTCAAGCTTTCTTTCGAATTACTTGCTGTCACTTCTCGTGGACATACCGGCCAAGTAAAACTTGTCAAAGATTAAAAAAGCATCCAGAGCATCAAAGCAGCCACCTCAAGCATTACTCCTCCCAGGAGTACCTTGCCAACCCGCTGCAAAAATACTGCATAGCTCTTGCTTGCCAAACACAAGAGCCCAGTCTGCTTTTCTGGGCAGCCCAGGTTGTCTGAAAAATTGCCGCCCCACCTCCCCTGCCTTGCAAGTGCCTTCCACTCTCATGCACACAAACCTGACTCACCCATCATCATCCTCTCCCGCTTATGAGCACGCAAGCTGGCCAGCACATGCTCCATAGCCCCTTCAATCTGGGCCTCCTGCTCTGTGGGGGGAGCAAACTCAGCTGCACGCCTGGCCTTCTTGCCGAACCTGTTTAACAAGACCGTGGAGCAGAATAACGTTTGCATGTATTCACATCAATTGAAAGCAAAAAAGGGGCAGAGGGGCACCGAGGGGTCAGCTGCGCGCCTGACCTTGCTGCCAAACCTGCTTATGGAGCAAAGCACACCAAGGGGCATAGGGGAGCACATCTATCACAATTGTATGCACATCTAGAGACTTACATTTATTTACATATAAAGTGCAACAAGGGGCGGAGGGCCATCGAGCGGTCAGTTGCGTTTACATGTTTATGCAGAGGGCAAGAAAGGAAGAAGCAGAGCACAGACAGCAGTTTGCCAAAACAGCCAGATGGGCGAGACTTGAACGATTGAGTCATGTGGCAGCAGCAGCAGCAGTGGCGGTAGGAGCAGCAGCAACTCAGCTTTTGAAGAAGTTTTGCAGGACATGAAGGCACGAGGGAGCCCATGGGCAAACAAACAAAGCATGCATTGCACAGCCTGCAGCTGTGGCTGCAGCAGCACCTAGGTAGCAGAGCAACTGTGCCCCAGCTACGAGGCAGCTCACTTGCTGCTGCGGCTGAGGCGATTGAGGCCAGTGGACGCCTTGTCAAGGGCGCGCGTTGCGCTGTCTCGGAAACCGCGCCCCACCTGCAAGCACACAATGCCATGTTGCATCACTTCTGATCAATGATGCATCACCACCGTTTTTTTTCCTTCTGGGCAGCAATGCATCATCACCATTTTCAAAACAAACTCTTCATAGCACGCGCTACTGGTGGTCCTTCCTCGCGCATCCATTCCATCCTGCCAGCAGCCAATGCCATGTTACATCCCTTCTGAGCGACGAAGCATCATCATTGTTCTTGTGCAAATTGTTTGTATAGCACAGTGCAGCTGGTCCCACTTCCTGCATCCATTCAATCCTGCCAGCAGTCAATGCCATCTTACGTCCCTTCTCAGCAACCATGCGTCAACACTGTTTTTTGTGCAACCCTAGCAAGCAAAGATGGAGCCATGAGCGCATCCGCCCAAGAAAAGACGCAAGAATGGACTCCTGCAGCCTGGAAGCTTGTGTGTTGCAACAGCATCTCTGCCCAGTGGTAAGTCCATGCCAGATCATTAATAGCACTGGAAACAGTCTTGCTCCCATCATGGCTTACATTAGGGAATATGATCAAAATGACAACTTAAGCTCTTCTTGCGTCAAACAACCTCGCACAGCATCATTTATTCAAAAGGAACACCTGACACGCCTGCCTGACACGCCTGGATAAGTTCATCCTTCTAAGGTTCATCTATGCAGATACCGTGCTCAAACACATCTTCAAGCAAAAGCATCTGCATGATTTTCCGTCTCAGCATGCACAGGTGGAGTTCAATTTGCTTCACCTTCTTGGCAGGCTTTTTGATGAGGTTGATCAGAAGCACGCTAATGATTGGCGCCACAGAGGATGATGTCAGTATTCCGAACCCCTCCTGTGCATTGGTTGCTTCACTGAATCCCACTCCAATAGCGAGCACAAAGGGAACAGCTGCGTGTAATTAAGAGGAGCAGGCTTCAGCATTGAAAGGGCAGTGTAGATTAGCTAATTCAAAGCACATGACCTTTGTATGGGTACAGGCAAGCATGCAGGTCAACAGGGCAGAACAGGTTGACAGAGAAAGTCATACCAGATGATGTCTAAAAGATAGAGGATCTCCCCTCACATGGCTCACGCACTTCTAAAAGACCAAAATTCCTCATCCTTATAGCAATCTAAAGGCACACACACACATACACACGCACACACACACGCACACGCGCACACACACACACACAGAACCACTTACTGACAGGGCCGGTAGTGACTCCTGCCGAGTCCCATGCAATGTTTGTGAAGTCTTCTTTGCTAAACACCGTGAGCACGCAAACAATGAAGTACTGCACAGTTGAGAGCAGGGGACAAAAGGTGTTGCATTAAGCATCAGCTTTGCGCATACATTGAGTACGATTAAGTGCTCAAGTATGAGTTGCTGCGTGAAGCATCAGATTTGCACATCAGAGGAGTGATAATTAAGTGAAATGAAGATCTCTCAAGTGCAGCCTGGATCAAGACAAGTTGAAGGCAAAACCTAGCTTGCACGCGCGCGCGGTCTTGCAACAACCCTGAACCCACCTTGATCAAGATAATATACATGATGGGAACACCAAAAAGAATCTTGGTGGATCCAACCTGTCAAAGGTAGCAAGGATTGTTCATGCTGGTGAGGTTTGGACGTGAAACATCATGAGCAGGTCATTCGCTGACAACAAGATAACCAGACACAGCCTGATTTTCCACACCTGAATTACCCTTCCTTGCATACCTACTTCCTCCAGCAATGGATGGCTTTTCTAGGCACACTAACTATATGGCGGAAAGGAGAGCATGTTGCAAAGCTTGCCACCAAATGCAAGTTGCTTCAGTACACAGGCGACCTACCGCCATGCCCACACCGACACCCAAGGATACCGCCCATATCAGCATCTTCTTTGTAAAGACCCCTCCACTCAAAGACTCCACAGTCCTGCCGAGCACGTTGAGGGCTGGCTCTGCACGCAACATAAGATATTGGTATGGACCTCATATTTGGGACAGAAGAAAGGCTTCACTGTCCTGCCAAGCACATTGAGGGCTGGCTCTGCACGCAACATAAGATATTGGTATGGACCTCATATCTGGGACAGAAGAAAGGCTCCACTGTCCTGTCAAGCATATTGAGGGCTGGCTCAGCATGCAACATATGATATTGGTATGGACCTCATATTTGGGACAGAAGAAAGGCTCCACTGTCCTGCCGAGCACGTTGAGGGCTGGCTCTGCAAGCAGCATGAAAAGCTACTTGTTTGGATCTCATGTTTGGGACAGAAGATTTCAAGTTAAGGTGGCATTGAGGCAGAGGGCTGGCTCTGCACCTAACATAAAAAGATATTTGTATGAACGACATGTTTGAGACAGAGGGTTTCAAGTATGGGTGGGATCGAGGCAGAGGGCTGGCCCTGCAGGCAATGTAAGATATTTGTATGCACCTCAAGTTTGAGACAGAGGGTTTCAAGTGAGGGTGGGATCGAGGCAGAGGGCTGGCCCTGCAGGCAATGTAAGATACGTGTATGCACCTCAAGTTTGAGACAGAGGGTTTCAAGTGAGGGTGGGATCAAGGCAGAGGGCTGGCCCTGCAGGCAATGTAAGATATGTGTATGCACCTCAAGTTTGAGACAGAGGGTTTTAAGTGAGGGTGGGTTCGAGGCAGAGGGCTGGCCCTGCAGGCAATGTGAACAAGCACTGCCCCAAAGAGATCCAGAGGCCGTCAAGGTGCAGGATGTGCTACTTCCAGGTGTTCCCTTTCAAAAGTGTTTTGTCTGCAGTGCACGCTGCTATTTGTATCCTCAAACACTGGGTGCAGCCAGGAGAGGGCTGGTTGGCGCAAAGCACGTTTTCAGAAATAGAGACAGAGGAGGCCTGGATAGCCCATCAATAGCCATAGCCAGCCATGGCGAGCACACAACTTCATTGTTTGCTACAAAAGCCATAACCAGCCATGGCGAGCACACAGCTTCATTGTTTGCCATAAAAGCCTATAGGCAGCCATGGCGAAAGCGCGATTTCATTATTTGCTACAAAAGCCATTTGATCGTTGTGCGTGAAGAGAGGAACGAGCAAGCTGCTACTGCAGCTGCTTCAAGCTGGACAATCTGCCTGTGCTTGCCATGTTGCACCAAAAACAGAGCAGAGAATTGTAGTGCTCAGGTGACTGACCTGCGCGAGTAGCTAGGATGCCCAGCAAAAAGACGATGATCTCCACCTGAAGGGCACCAAAACAGGTGTGTTTTGAATCGAGGAAACATCATGGAGCTTTGAAGCAGTGGCAGAGTGCGTGGCAGTGAGCATGCATGAGTGCATCCCACCAGGATATTCACCTGGGGACTGAAGAAAAAAGGTGTGCAGAGAGCGGCCTCTGGCCTGCCAAGGCACACATTGCCACCTACAGCATCCACATGCCTGCACCTGCTCGTCTGCATGGAGACGGCACGCGGCCGGCGAACGACTTTGCTTGCCAGCCAGCCCCACGCTCACCAGAAAGATGCCACCAATGTAGTCATAGTAAGGACTTTTTGCTTCGTCTTCCACACTCAAGTACGCCGCCGGGAGCAGCGTGCCAGCTTGGTTACCGAGAGCAGTGAAACCATATGTGAGGCCAAGGTTGAACAGGATCTGCAAAGATGCATACAGGCAAAGGAAGAGGAATGCTGTGTATGTAATAGGGCAACAACAAGGCACTTGGATCCAAACCTAACAGGACATATTATTGGACTTCCAGCAATAGAGCTCTTTGCCGATGGCTGTGGTGGGACTGGCTGCTGTGTAAGTGAACCGGGAGAGGGTCCTTGAGCAGGTAGCTTTTGAGCAACAACCCAGGAGAGCAGAGGGATCTCAAGCAGCTGAAGCAGCAGCCCAGAGGGGGAGCGATCATACGCAGATACTTCCAACATTGAGGTAGGAAATGGGTCATTGATTCCATTTGCCTGCACACACGGAGCATCTGCTGAATAACCCTCAATACACCACTCATCCCACGCACACGCCACCACTGATCCTCCCGTGCACATCCTCCTGTGCGCCACAAACATACCTTCCCTCCGCCCACTCACCACCCCCAAACACCCTTAAACACCCTTAAACAGACAAAGAGCAGCATCGATCCCTTTCAATCTCTCTCCCTGGTGCTGTTCGGCCTTGCCAGCACTCAAGCAACACATCTTGAGCGTTAGCAATTCCTTTACGCACACACCCTATTGTGCGCATGCACTCACCCAGCCCTCTCATGCGCCTGGCTAGTAACATATCAGCTCCCAGCTCACACAAAGCTCAAAAACACCACCCCAAACACGCACATGTCAGCCCCAGTACCACTCACCGTCCGTCCCAAACAGGCACATGTAAGCCCCAGTTCAACTCACCATCCCAAACAGGCACATGCAGACCCCAATGGTGAGCCCCCAATGCCGCCAGCGCCGCAACCGTGCCCCTCTCTTCAGCGGTTTTGCCGCTGCAGCCCTCACCGCTGTCTGCGCCTCCTCATCATGACCACATTCACCCCCCTCCCCTCCATCTGCACGCACAGCCAGCTGTACAGCCCCCTCCTCTTCCTCCCGCCCCACACCTCCTTGCCCCCCCGGCTGCTGATCTTCTTCATCCGCATCGGTGTCAGACCCACCCTCTTCACTCTCCAGCTCACTGTCCTCACTGCTGCCATCATCATCCTCTTCATGCTCCTCGCCATCCTCCTCTGATCTCCTCCTGGCGCCATCCTCCTCGATCTCAAGCGCACATCCCTCTGCTGCTGCATCTACGGCATCCTCTCCTTTTGTGAGAGCAAGAGAAGCTCCCTCCTTTTCTTGAAGCGCACGAGACGCGCCGTGCGGGAGGGCGACTGCGCTGGCGTCTGGCACGCGCGCAGCTGCTCCTCTGCTGGATCCTTGCAGCAAAGCAGGGGAAGAGTCTGGGTGTGCCAGCTTCTTGGGGCTTCCTGCAGCCTCCAGCCTAGCCCCGACAGGTTGCATCAAGGCAGCAGACTCCGAACGCGACATGGGCCCAGCTCGGTCTTCTAACCCCTCCCCGAGAGGTCGGGCCTGCCCGATGCCCTGCGCGCGCCCATGACTGTCAGAGACAGCAGCCAATCCAGCTGCAGCTGCTGCGTCTGCCTCCTCGCCCTCTCCCCCTGCATCCCTAAGCGCTGCGTGGTGGATGCTGCCGTTGGTGGACGGCGCACCTGCGGGGTCCTTGGCGTGGCTGCTGAGGTCGTCAGGGGGCGCGGCTTTGGGAGGGACGCGGCTAGAGGAGGCTTCCTTGGGCATGGTGTATACTGTTTAAACAAGAGAGGGGGTTAAGAATATGGATGGACATGGTTGTGGAAACGTTGCTGGCCGCTCTGCTGAGCGGAGCACACCAATGTTCAAGAGCTGGAGGTGGGTAAGGGTGAAGAAATACGGTGCCAGCACAGTGTGCGCCCGTGTGTGTATGTGTATGTGTGTGCTCAATACTCCTTGCAAAATTGTTTATTGAGCCGACTGGTAAATTAAATTCAAGAGACCTCAGGGAAAGAATGGAACGGCAAGAGGTACCTGTGAGGTGGCACAGGATTCATGGAACAACATAATGACCAGGGCAACGATCTTGTGGACTCTGTTGCTGTTTTTTTGGATATGGGTGCTGCCGAGTAAATGTGTGCAAAGGCTGCACAGGCATGATCAGTCTCAGGGCCAAGCAGCACAGGCATTTTCAGTCAACAACCTGGACAGGGATATTTAGCCTGCAAGCAGCATAGGCATATGATCAGTCTTCGGGGCCTAGCAGCAGGGGCATGTTCTGTCTTCAGGGCCTAGCAGCAGAGGCAATTTCAGTCTTCAAGCAGAACAGGGATATTTAGCAGAGGGGGTCAGCTAAGCACGTGCCCGAATATGCTTCTTTTTTGCATGTAAAGTGCGCCCACTCACAGCCACTTCATCTGATTGGGACAATCCTAGCTCTAAAGTGTAGCTGGCGTTACAAGCTGCCAGAGCATCTGCTCAGATTTGTGTGAGTCGCCCTGTGTGCTTAAATAGACTGGGCCAAAGCTCACATGGGGCATGTAAACCCTAATTTGGTGCTTTTTATGGGAAAATGGCTGGAATCGCCACATAACACCAACCACTGGGTCTTTCCTCTCAATTCTTTTTGCAATGATATTCTTTTGTTACAAGAACCCCAAATCACTGAACATCACCCAATTTGGTGCAGTGGGTGGTCAGATGCGGAACTTTTGTCAAAAAGCTGGGTTCATGCCTGGCTAGTTAGGCATGTGCATTGGAACTGGCTGTTTTCATACTTAGGTGCTTCAGAACACACACACACACACCTGACAATTTGGGCAGCTTGTCGCGCAGCACAAAGAGGACAATGATAATGAGCGCAGCGATCAATGGCAGGATGGCCCTGCAATTGCACCAGAAAACAACCTGCATTTGTAGCTACATTGCCTGGGTGGTTCACATGAAGCGCAGGATGCTGATGGCCCAAGTAAGCCTTCCTCCAAGCTGCATCAACAACCCTATCCATTTCTTTCACCTCTTTTTCTTCTGTCACATTCTGAGGTCAACCCTGCAACATGCTGGCTCAGGACCAGGGCCAGGGCTTGGCCCTATTTACACATGGCCCCATGACTTTGGATGGAGGCTGCAAGAGATGTGCAATAGCTTACGCTGATCAAACATGCTTCCGTTGATTGGGCATCGCTTCCAACCTGATAGTACACAAACTTTCGTCCCTTGTAGCTAACGCATGATCCTGACACAAGTCCATGAACCTGGCACAAGTGCCTTGCATTTGGAAACAGCCCTCAGACAGAATGCTTAAGTGTAGCCTACCATGCAAGGCATGACTAGAACACCCGTACCGGATGGCATAGACGACTTCTTGCAACGGAGAAGTTTCCTCCACCGGCTTCTTTTCGCCGCTCTGTTATAAAGACAGATAAGGCAACTCAAACGTGGACACTTTCACTGCATCTTTGAAATAGTCTGTGTGCACAGCATTGCTTGGCCACATGAGTATGCTCGCTGTGTGACGTACGTTCACATACTGCATGAATGCTATATAACATGCATTGATGCTTGAAGTTAACCATCCCAAAGCAATAGAGCTCCGTTGCAGCTCTCAGCACCTCAAGCACTTACAGCACCTACCCCTTAGCAAGGCACTAGCGCTTGCTTCGCACAAAAATTAAGCATCAGTGTCTAGGAGGAAATGCTCCTCTCCTTTATTCCAAATCATTCAGAAGCATTTGTTTCCAACATTCAAAAGCAAATAACAGCCAGGCACTTTCACTCACTTTGTCTGGCATGGCCAAGATGTCCGCCGTTGAGTACATGCTGCACACAGATCAAGGACGCACAGAAAGGTAGGTTTCTTGCCTGGATGGACCAGGCATTGGGGAGATCAATCCCAGCCTGATCTGGATGTCTCAGTAGAGCAAGCAGCTTGAAATTGATTGAAGTTTCTCCTCGTGTGCAATGCAAATGAGGCAGGCAGAGCTGGTCATGGTCTTGTGTTGCATAGCAAGGCAGGTAAGGATGGTCTTGGGTTGCAAAGTAAGGCAGGTAAGGATGGCCATAGTAAGGATGGTCTTGGGTTGCAAAGTAAGGCAGGTAGAGATAGCCATGGTCTTGGGTTGCAAAGTAAGGCAGGTAAGAATGGCCATAGTAAGGATGGTCTTGTGTTGCAAAGTAAAGCAGGTAAGGATGGCCATAGTAAGGATGGTCTTGTATTGCAAAATAACGCAGGTAAGGATGGCCATAGTAAGGATGGTCTTGTGTTGCAAAGTAAGGCAGGTAAGGATGGCCACAGTAAGGATGGTCTTGCGTTGCGACGTAAGGCAGGTAAGGATAGCCATGGTCTTGGGTTGCAAAGTAAGGCAGGTAAGGATGGCCATAGTAAGGATGGTCTTGGGTTGCAAAGTAAGGCAGGTAAGGATAGCCATGGTCTTGCGTCGCAAACCACCAAAAGCCTGTAGTGAGCCAGGATGTGTTGCATTCCTGATCAGTCCCTCCTTACTGCGCATCTGGTAACCTCACAAGGCACATGGCCAAAAACAAGAGGTCCACGCATGTCAACTTGTGCATTGATTATATGTGTTTATACAAGGTTTACAACATCTGTGTGTTTATACACTAAGACCTGTGTCACAAGATACAAACACACACATACACGCACACACGCAAACACACACACACCAAGTACCTGCCAAACACGATACTCATGAGCTCCACTGCAAGGATGGGCAAGATGCTGGCGAGTGTCACCACGCCAAAGCCCTCCAGCGCTTGCCCTGTGTTCAGCAGAAGGAGCAGGCTGCACTATATGATTGAACTCAATCAAATGCAATTCCTTACAGAGCATGTTGGTCCTCCACATGTGCAGCACATGGCGTCCACTCTTCAATGATCTGAGCTTGAAGCCCTCTGGCAGCATGGCATGCAATGTGGCAACCGTGGAAGGCTGTCTGCAAGGCAAGCTGCAGCCTCAGCACGCGCTACAAAAGACATTGGTGTCCATGCTGTGCAAGGCACTTGTGCTCATATTGAACCTGCAAGGCATTCGCTTCCACATCACGGAAGCCTCTTGTGCTCATGTTATGCACGGCATTTGAGTTCATGCTGTGCAAGGCATGCTGTAACCCCTTGCCCATACGTCCTGACAAGACTGATCTGGCATTTGCCCTGTCCCACAGGGCCTCATGCACACGTACAAAGGGAGCACAGGCACCTCTTGTTGAGGCTAGCAGCTATCATGTGTGGACCACGATGGCCACCATGCGTGGATGAACAGCTATCACATGCTGACTAGCAGCCATTATGTGTGGACTATAAGGGCCTCCCACCAGTGTTGTTGCTGGTCGCGTTTTTCAGCACAGCCTTGGCCAGCCTCTTTTGCCGCACACTTTTCATCACACCGATGCCCTGCAGATGCAAAGGTGCAAATGCACACACAAACACAGAAAATGTACAATGGGCAGAAAATGCACAAAAATCCTTGCAAAACTGTATGAAGCCGTACAGAAACTAGGTACACAGCTGCAATTTCTTTGTAGTCAGTTGGATACTGAAAAAAATCGTACATGAATCATGAGACGTGAATTTTGTGGCAAGCAAGCATGGTCAACACACTTATGACAGCCCACGCTTTCAAAGTTTACGAGTATCAATGACCCAAATTAAAAACCATTACACTGACACCCAGAGACACGGTGCGCACATGGCATGGGTGGCACACACGCACAAATACAAACACATTGTAATACAGAGCAAGACACACAATGAGACACGCATGCATAAACACACAGATTGTGTGACACACTGTGTGGCACACTGTGAGACAGTGTGCAGGCATCACATGTGTAAGAGCCTCGCGGCCCCGCGCCAGGGGTTTCCAGCAGATATGCAAACCAAAATAACTCATTTCATTCTGTGGCTCTTATTTCTTGCACTTAGGTGATGTTGGAGCCTGAGCGGCCACTCACCATTGAAAGCAGCACAGGCACAGTGACCTGAAAGATAAGCAACAAGGCAAGGGAATACGGTTGAGCTGAGCCTCTGGACTTGATTTCATCCTTATCACACTGATCCAATGTTGCACTTAACATGTCTGATGGAGGACTGCAAATCCGCCAAAACGCTCTTGAAAACATGACTGCAGACAGGAGCTGACCTACAACAGTTTCCATATGGTGATCTCAGAGGTTCCATATAGAGGTTAAGTGCATGCCTAGAGGCAGCTCAGCAGTGTTTGTGGTGTGCAGCTGCTGATATCGGTGCATACTTTTGGCAACACAGTGCTGGCAAGAATCCGATCCTGGCCCTGTCTTGACACGAGGTACAATGACCAGCAGCATGTAAACTTACAGGGCCGGTTGTCACTGCGCCTGAGTCCCAGCACAGGCCTAGCCTGGAAGGAAGAAAAGAGTGGGGGCAAGGGGACGCTCGTTGCGGATTCACGGGCACAGACACAACCACAAACGAAAGGGCAGACTTTGCACACAACCTTGCTGAGCAGGAGTTGGCACACGTGTTTTTGCGTGGTATCAGCATGGGTGTGAGTCCCCCCCTCTCCCCCTTGCCTGGCAAACATGGCCAATAACGCAACAAGCTGCAGCCATGCACTGGGCTGCAATATGCACTGGGCTATTTATAATAATATATATAACAGGCTGCAATCACTCAATGTGCTGCATCAGGCTGCAACCATTCAATGGGCTGCAGCCATGCATTGGGCTGCAACCATGCAATGGGTTGCACCAGGCTGCAATTCTGCTCTGGGCTGCAAACAAGCAACGACATGCAATCATACACTGGGCTGCACCCATGCAATGGAGGCAGAACTCACAGGGGCTTCAATTCAGCATTACCCCAGTGCATGTAGCATGCACACGCCACAGTCGGAGCGAGGGTAGCAGCAATGAATGGCTTGAGGGACCAACCCTGAAAAAAAGACGGCAAATAGGAAGTGTGTATGTGTGTGTGATCCTCACCCCAATCAGAGACCTCATGGGCCACTACCCCTCAGCCTTTGTGCCTTTGAATGCCCCCATAAAAATGCGTGAGTGTGGACACAAAAATGAATCGACATCAGGCTTTAAAAAAGGCATGCGTTTGCGCACACAGAGATGCTCTAGTGTGCCGCACGTGTGAGGAGAGTGCCCCCATAGATGCTCCAGTGTGCCACATGTGTGAGGAGAGTGTCCCGCTGAACTGCCTGTAGATGTGCCTACATTTGGTGCAGAAGGCCTACCATGACGCACTGCGTTTCCTATGTACAATTGTCCCATTCAGTGCTCGTCTCCAGGGTTGTTTGCTCAAGGCTTTCCGTCGAGTTCAGGGTTAAACGCCTTGCGACGGATGGCAGCGACAACCAGACGCGACAAAGACTGTGCACTCCTTGTGTGATGAGTAGCACGAGGTTGCCTCTAGGGAAAGATGTCATGCAGCAAAGCTCACGTTTGACACACCTTAACGAAACGGTAGGTCCCAAGCACGGCTGCTGTGCCAACTCCAAGACCTATGCACAGCACCAAAATCTCCTGCAAACAACGAAATACCCACAAGTTGTTGCATGTCGCCACTCATGAGCCATGGATTGAAGCAGATGTGATGGAAAAGGAATGCAGTGAGCCACCGCACCCCATTTGTCCAGAATGCTGCACAGTGCTGTGCGACCTGGCGACCATTGTCCGCCTTACAGAGCAAACTTTTGTCCGCACTTTGATTGCAAACACAGACAGAGTAAGGAGGTAAGAGCAGGGGCAGAAGCATGCCAACATTGGGTATCAAGAACCAGGGCAGAATGGGCATCAATAACATGGGTGCCAAGGACGGGGACAGAAGCATGCCAAGTATTGGGTATCAAGGGCCCTCACATCCTACCGAGAGCCTGTTACCTGCTTCTCCATGAGCACAAAATGTAGGTAGGGTGCACGCTGGCGGTCAACTTGCTCTGCTAGCGGGCGCAGGCTGGAAATGGCTGGCTCAGCATAACTGTGAGGAGACGGCACATACAGGCGAATGCTGTTGACACAGCACGCAAACATGTTACAGGTCATGAACCTGTGCATCTACCCCTTGTATAGCAGAATCACCCCTCACCTACTACAGAGGTATTAGCAACACCTCACCTACTACAGAGGTATAGCACATGTGACATACAGCTGGCTTCTCCTGGGAGAATAGAATAGAATGGTTTGTTGTCCCGTATGATCCTGTATGATCACTTCAGGACCACTTCAGGACCCTTCCCAGACACAGGCAAGGCTTGCATTGAGTCCCAGCCTCAACAAGCCAATCAGTAAGCACCAGATGCCCAGGGGCAAGGAGGCACCATCTTCTGTGCATCAAATGGCCAAGCAGGGAGGCACGGACTTACGTGCACAAGATGCCCAGGCAGAAAGCCACGATGAGCACGATGGGCAGTGGGAACTTTTCGGGAAGCCGGCGGCCCACCTGCGTGGATGTCATCAAATGTTGCTTCACACAGCCACGGCCAAGCATGGTCAGGGTATGCAGGTGTGCATGAGAAGCCACGGGGTACAAATCACAACGCTGCGACTGAGCAGATGTGATCAAAAGTTGCTTCACACAGCCGCGGCCAAGCATGGTCGGGGTGTGCAGGTGCATGAGAAGCCGCAGGGTATAAATCACGACGCTGCAACTGAGCAGATGTGTAAACGGCTCCACAGTTGCAGCCAAGCAAAATCAGTGTGCACATAATAGGTACATGCAGGGTTGTTCAGTGCGACGTTCTGAGATAAAAAATGCTATAAAATGCGTGTAAAATGCGAGTTCGTCGAACTGTTCGATCGCACGTTTGGTCGAGGAGGGGGGGGGGCCGGGCCAGGGGTCAGCAGAGCCCATAGGAGCTTGCCCAGGCCTTCCATCCCTTGACCTTTCAATTTTAAACGTTGTTAATGAAGATGAGAAGTAACAGTGGCCTTCAGGTGACCTTCTAGTGGCCTTCAAGTGGACTTTGCAGGCTGCATTTCGCAGAGGGGGGTAAAAGTTCGACGAAGGGCACTTTAAAATGCGATAAAATGCGTGTAAAGTGCGAGTTTGATAAAGTGCGCCGTTTGTCGCACTGAACAACCCTGGGTACATGTGAAGCCTGGGCAGAGTTCATGACGCCATGAATGCGCAGGTGCGCAACTGATTTCAAAGCCCATACCAAAAAGGCGGCAATTTAAGATTGTCACCCCAATCTTGCAACTTTGGGTGGCTTTCTCTGGACAACCCTACGATAGGAACGATGGAAACACACCAGCTCTCCAAGGGGCATGACGCACACGCGCAGACCATCAACGAAGAGCGTCAGTCCTGCAAAGCGCACGGGGCAAATGCAGAACAAAGCAGCTGTTCTGGGCGGTTCAGCTTTGCATCTCTATGACGAAGCTGTTCAATGCATAAGCGTCTTATCATTCCTCAAACAATGGAGTGGGCAGGGGGCCTTCAAGCAACAGGAGACTGC
Source organism: Dunaliella primolecta (assembly GCA_914767535.2). Classification (NCBI taxonomy): domain Eukaryota; kingdom Viridiplantae; phylum Chlorophyta; class Chlorophyceae; order Chlamydomonadales; family Dunaliellaceae; genus Dunaliella; species Dunaliella primolecta. Next base: position 13,602,090 of record OU611751.1, read on the forward strand.
TCTGTAAAGGATTCAAATGCTCTGCTTGTCCTGTGCATGCTTTCCACCTCACTTTGCTGCAGGGATCATCATCTTGGGTGCACTCACCTATGATGGCAGAGATCAGACCAGCTGCTTGGAGGCCAGGCTGTGTGCTCTGCCTCTGGAAGAAAATGGCTGCACAGCAATAGCAAGACGAACAGGCATGCTGGAGTTGTGGAGGCGGGCACTTCTTAGTCAGCAGCCTTTTGTAGCCGTGTACGTGCATAAGTCCCACTGTTCACTCACCACATAGCACATCAACTGCTTATTATTAGAGAGCCCCAAGCAATCAGCTCCTCTTACCCCACGGCATGGAAGTGGCAAGGGCAGCCGGCTTCTTCGAAAAAATCTTCAATCAATTCAAGCTTGCTCCCGAAGCAATGTCCACTCACCCATGCATATCACAAGGTGAAGGGTGATTGGCACAACTGCGAGTGCTGTTTCATAGAACTGATTAAACAGGTGGACAGCCAGTGCTTTTTCGCGCATGTCCATTCCCCACTGATCCATCTTCTTGTTGCTCCATGCTGCAAACTTGGAGCTCAAGGTCTTCGGTCGCAGTGAAGCCAGGAAGCGCTTCATGTAGTAAGCCTCTGCCAGGGCATGTGTGTTGTGTAAGTGTATGTGTATGTGCATGTGTGCGTGCTTGTGTACGTATGTATGTATGTGTGTGCGCATGTGTGTATGCCTGTGTGTGTGCGCGTGTATATATGTGTATGCTCTCACATGCAAGAATGCAATTCCATACAATTATGAGTGCATGCTAAAAAGAACATATGCATGAAAGTGTCTCTTTGAATGTATCTGTGCGCATGTGCATGTGCATGTGTGTGTGTGTGTGCAAGCGCATGCGCATTGTGCATGGCTACTTACATTGTTTGAAGCAGGGCCCCTCTGCAATGTAACAACTCAGAGGTTCAAACATGCAGTGGCAAACGGTGTTGTCACTTCTGATGCATAAAAGATTATATTAGACAGCATTTCATTATTATATGATACAAATTGAATGTGGTGACGTATCTTTTTCTCAGGACAATTCCGTTTTGTTTCGTAAAATTAATGGCGGCCTTTGGGCCTATTTCCACTTGCGCTTTTTCTTTCTGGGAGAAACTCGGAGAAACTCCAAAATTTGAGAAATGCTGGCCGGACCATTTCCATTAGGGAGAAATCTGAGAAGCATAGGAGAAAATTTTCCAGCGGGTGCATTTCCACTTCCGAGAAATAAAAAGCCTTTTCCGGCAACGGGTGCGTTGACCTTGGGCTTGGGCTTTCGCTCTTTGGGGCCTTGTTGACTGGCTGCCTGTGTGCCTGCACCAGAGGCCACAGCCCCCCCCCCCCTTCGCTGTCTCATTGCTGTGTATGCTGAGCATGTGCTGTGCTCCCATGTGCGCGGGAGGGAGAGAGGTCTGCGGGTGGGTCCACTACCACCCGGTCCCTGACATGAAGAGAGGCTGCTGCTGGTGGAGGAGACTCACGGCTCTCCTGAGCCAATGTGTCTCCTTTTCCTTAATTGATGTAGGGAGAGTTTTCTCTGCCTACGTAGTTTTTCTTTTCTGCTGCTGCTGTTGCCAGGCGAGAAAGGAGGCGTGCTGCTGCTCCTGCTGCTTCTTTTTGCTCAGCTTTCTCTTTGGTTAGCTGTGCTCCCATGTGCGCGGGAGGGAGAGAGGTCTGCGGGTGGGTCCACTACCACCCGGTCCCTGACATGAAGAGAGGCTGCTGCTGGTGGAGGAGACTCACGGCTCTCCTGAGCCAATGTGTCTCCTTTTCCTTAATTGATGTAGGGACAGTTTCCTCTGCCTACGTAGTTTTTCTTTTCTGCTGCTGCTGTTGCCAGGCGAGAAAGGAGGCGTGCTGCTGCTCCTGCTGCTTCTTTTTGCTCAGCTTTCTCTTTGGTGGTGGGGGGGGCATGGCGAGCTGGGGGGGCATGCTGAAAGGGGGCACACATGGCATGAAGGGTGCTAGCAGCATGGGCGCGCCTGGGTGCACACCTGGTAGGCCTGCATCCATGCTGAACGTGGGGGGCACCTGCTGGGAGGCCTGGCTGGTGGCAGGCTGTGGCCAGTCCCCATGGCCCAGGGCCAGCATCTCTGGGGTCATGCCTCCAGGGAGGCCGGAGCTGGCGGGCCTGTTCTCTGGCTGCGTTTCTGCCAGTGCTTGGGAGAATTCTGCGCCGTCCATTTTTGGTGATTACGCGTGAAAGGGGATGTGGAGCAAACTTGCCTGAGTCAACGCGGCAGAGAGAGCGACCTTTGCCGTGGTCAACGCGAGCGCCTAATCAAGCTTTCTTTTCTCGAGAAACCTGGAAATCTCATTGGACCTCGTCGGAGGGGGTCCAAAATAATTTTCCCTTTTTGGAGAAATTTCTCCTTTTCTGGAGAAATTTCTCCCTTTTTCTCCGCAAGTAGAAATGGTTTTTTTGGGAGAAAATTTCTCAAGTTTCTCAAAATTTCTCAAATTTGCGGCGAAAAGGAGAAAAAAGCGCAAGTGGAAACAGGCCCTTTGTCAATAATCGTTTCCATGACCACATTAAGCTTTCAGGATAATACTAGGTACCAGGTAATTCATTTTCATATGAATTGTGTTTTCTGGGACACCCCCTCAAAAGCTGTGGTCAATTTTGCCGGCTCATATTAGTAAAGTTCTCTTGCCAAATGGTGAGCTGGAATCTAGAATTATGAGAATGTGCTCAAAGCTAATGCAACGTTATCTCCCCTCCGAGGACGGGAGGAATGACGTGTGGGAGACGGGGCGGGGACGCCACGTTTTCAAACGGAAATGGGTTGCTGCTTGGTGCAATGCTTAAGGATGGTTAAGAGATGATGCCCCGCGTGTTGGAACGCCGGGGGAGGGGCATAGGGGCCACTGCAAGAGGCCCGCGTGTTACACAATTATTTTAGCACAAGAGACAAAACATTCAGCATAAACATCACTTGATATCATTGCCCAACAGCGCTGTGTAAGACGTTGACCACTCCAGGCCAGCATGGAAAGGGTACATTACAAAATTAAACTTATGTCCGGTATATGTTTATGGCATAAGTTATGGCCATGGGGGGAGCCAATGTCGTGTTCGCGTGAATCGCGGATGAAAAATTTCCCGGTTTGGGAAATTTGTGAAAATTTAGAAAAATTTCTTTTTTGCTTAATCAGGGCCAGCGCTGAGAGCAGAGCATTCAGAAATGCTTGAAAGTGCCTGATTAGGCAAAAAAGGAAATTTCCGAATTTTCACAAATTTCCCAAACCGGGAAAATGTTTCACCCGCAATTCACGCGAACACGACATTGGCTCCCCCTATGGCCATAGTCTCAAAATACATTAGTGCTGCTACGGTATATATTATTTTATACTATAATATATACCTCATTGTATCTCATTGTATATTGCACCCCAGTGCATAATGCAGCCCAATGCATGGCTGCAGCCCATTGAATGGTTGCAGCCTGATGCAGCACATTGAGTGATTGCAGCCTGTTATATATATTATTATAAATAGCCCAGTGCATATTGCAGCCCAGTGCATGGCTGCAGCTTGTTGCGTTATTGGCCATGTTTGCCAGGCAAGGGGGAGAGGGGGGGACTCACACCCATGCTGATACCACGCAAAAACACGTGTGCCAACTCCTGCTCAGCAAGGTTGTGTGCAAAGTCTGCCCTTTCGTTTGTGGTTGTGTCTGTGCCCGTGAATCCGCAACGAGCGTCCCCTTGCCCCCACTCTTTTCTTCCTTCCAGGCTAGGCCTGTGCTGGGACTCAGGCGCAGTGACAACCGGCCCTGTAAGTTTACATGCTGCTGGTCATTGTACCTCGTGTCAAGACAGGGCCAGGATCGGATTCTTGCCAGCACTGTGTTGCCAAAAGTATGCACCGATATCAGCAGCTGCACACCACAAACACTGCTGAGCTGCCTCTAGGCATGCACTTAACCTCTATATGGAACCTCTGAGATCACCATATGGAAACTGTTGTAGGTCAGCTCCTGTCTGCAGTCATGTTTTCAAGAGCGTTTTGGCGGATTTGCAGTCCTCCATCAGACATGTTAAGTGCAACATTGGATCAGTGTGATAAGGATGAAATCAAGTCCAGAGGCTCAGCTCAACCGTATTCCCTTGCCTTGTTGCTTATCTTTCAGGTCACTGTGCCTGTGCTGCTTTCAATGGTGAGTGGCCGCTCAGGCTCCAACATCACCTAAGTGCAAGAAATAAGAGCCACAGAATGAAATGAGTTATTTTGGTTTGCATATCTGCTGGAAACCCCTGGCGCGGGGCCGCGAGGCTCTTACACATGTGATGCCTGCACACTGTCTCACAGTGTGCCACACAGTGTGTCACACAATCTGTGTGTTTATGCATGCGTGTCTCATTGTGTGTCTTGCTCTGTATTACAATGTGTTTGTATTTGTGCGTGTGTGCCACCCATGCCATGTGCGCACCGTGTCTCTGGGTGTCAGTGTAATGGTTTTTAATTTGGGTCATTGATACTCGTAAACTTTGAAAGCGTGGGCTGTCATAAGTGTGTTGACCATGCTTGCTTGCCACAAAATTCACGTCTCATGATTCATGTACGATTTTTTTCAGTATCCAACTGACTACAAAGAAATTGCAGCTGTGTACCTAGTTTCTGTACGGCTTCATACAGTTTTGCAAGGATTTTTGTGCATTTTCTGCCCATTGTACATTTTCTGTGTTTGTGTGTGCATTTGCACCTTTGCATCTGCAGGGCATCGGTGTGATGAAAAGTGTGCGGCAAAAGAGGCTGGCCAAGGCTGTGCTGAAAAACGCGACCAGCAACAACACTGGTGGGAGGCCCTTATAGTCCACACATAATGGCTGCTAGTCAGCATGTGATAGCTGTTCATCCACGCATGGTGGCCATCGTGGTCCACACATGATAGCTGCTAGCCTCAACAAGAGGTGCCTGTGCTCCCTTTGTACGTGTGCATGAGGCCCTGTGGGACAGGGCAAATGCCAGATCAGTCTTGTCAGGACGTATGGGCAAGGGGTTACAGCATGCCTTGCACAGCATGAACTCAAATGCCGTGCATAACATGAGCACAAGAGGCTTCCGTGATGTGGAAGCGAATGCCTTGCAGGTTCAATATGAGCACAAGTGCCTTGCACAGCATGGACACCAATGTCTTTTGTAGCGCGTGCTGAGGCTGCAGCTTGCCTTGCAGACAGCCTTCCACGGTTGCCACATTGCATGCCATGCTGCCAGAGGGCTTCAAGCTCAGATCATTGAAGAGTGGACGCCATGTGCTGCACATGTGGAGGACCAACATGCTCTGTAAGGAATTGCATTTGATTGAGTTCAATCATATAGTGCAGCCTGCTCCTTCTGCTGAACACAGGGCAAGCGCTGGAGGGCTTTGGCGTGGTGACACTCGCCAGCATCTTGCCCATCCTTGCAGTGGAGCTCATGAGTATCGTGTTTGGCAGGTACTTGGTGTGTGTGTGTTTGCGTGTGTGCGTGTGTGTGTGTGTTTGTATCTTGTGACACAGGTCTTAGTGTATAAACACACAGATGTTGTAAACCTTGTATAAACACATATAATCAATGCACAAGTTGACATGCGTGGACCTCTTGTTTTTGGCCATGTGCCTTGTGAGGTTACCAGATGCGCAGTAAGGAGGGACTGATCAGGAATGCAACACATCCTGGCTCACTACAGGCTTTTGGTGGTTTGCGACGCAAGACCATGGCTATCCTTACCTGCCTTACTTTGCAACCCAAGACCATCCTTACTATGGCCATCCTTACCTGCCTTACTTTGCAACCCAAGACCATGGCTATCCTTACCTGCCTTACGTCGCAACGCAAGACCATCCTTACTGTGGCCATCCTTACCTGCCTTACTTTGCAACACAAGACCATCCTTACTATGGCCATCCTTACCTGCGTTATTTTGCAATACAAGACCATCCTTACTATGGCCATCCTTACCTGCTTTACTTTGCAACACAAGACCATCCTTACTATGGCCATTCTTACCTGCCTTACTTTGCAACCCAAGACCATGGCTATCTCTACCTGCCTTACTTTGCAACCCAAGACCATCCTTACTATGGCCATCCTTACCTGCCTTACTTTGCAACCCAAGACCATCCTTACCTGCCTTGCTATGCAACACAAGACCATGACCAGCTCTGCCTGCCTCATTTGCATTGCACACGAGGAGAAACTTCAATCAATTTCAAGCTGCTTGCTCTACTGAGACATCCAGATCAGGCTGGGATTGATCTCCCCAATGCCTGGTCCATCCAGGCAAGAAACCTACCTTTCTGTGCGTCCTTGATCTGTGTGCAGCATGTACTCAACGGCGGACATCTTGGCCATGCCAGACAAAGTGAGTGAAAGTGCCTGGCTGTTATTTGCTTTTGAATGTTGGAAACAAATGCTTCTGAATGATTTGGAATAAAGGAGAGGAGCATTTCCTCCTAGACACTGATGCTTAATTTTTGTGCGAAGCAAGCGCTAGTGCCTTGCTAAGGGGTAGGTGCTGTAAGTGCTTGAGGTGCTGAGAGCTGCAACGGAGCTCTATTGCTTTGGGATGGTTAACTTCAAGCATCAATGCATGTTATATAGCATTCATGCAGTATGTGAACGTACGTCACACAGCGAGCATACTCATGTGGCCAAGCAATGCTGTGCACACAGACTATTTCAAAGATGCAGTGAAAGTGTCCACGTTTGAGTTGCCTTATCTGTCTTTATAACAGAGCGGCGAAAAGAAGCCGGTGGAGGAAACTTCTCCGTTGCAAGAAGTCGTCTATGCCATCCGGTACGGGTGTTCTAGTCATGCCTTGCATGGTAGGCTACACTTAAGCATTCTGTCTGAGGGCTGTTTCCAAATGCAAGGCACTTGTGCCAGGTTCATGGACTTGTGTCAGGATCATGCGTTAGCTACAAGGGACGAAAGTTTGTGTACTATCAGGTTGGAAGCGATGCCCAATCAACGGAAGCATGTTTGATCAGCGTAAGCTATTGCACATCTCTTGCAGCCTCCATCCAAAGTCATGGGGCCATGTGTAAATAGGGCCAAGCCCTGGCCCTGGTCCTGAGCCAGCATGTTGCAGGGTTGACCTCAGAATGTGACAGAAGAAAAAGAGGTGAAAGAAATGGATAGGGTTGTTGATGCAGCTTGGAGGAAGGCTTACTTGGGCCATCAGCATCCTGCGCTTCATGTGAACCACCCAGGCAATGTAGCTACAAATGCAGGTTGTTTTCTGGTGCAATTGCAGGGCCATCCTGCCATTGATCGCTGCGCTCATTATCATTGTCCTCTTTGTGCTGCGCGACAAGCTGCCCAAATTGTCAGGTGTGTGTGTGTGTGTGTGTGTTCTGAAGCACCTAAGTATGAAAACAGCCAGTTCCAATGCACATGCCTAACTAGCCAGGCATGAACCCAGCTTTTTGACAAAAGTTCCGCATCTGACCACCCACTGCACCAAATTGGGTGATGTTCAGTGATTTGGGGTTCTTGTAACAAAAGAATATCATTGCAAAAAGAATTGAGAGGAAAGACCCAGTGGTTGGTGTTATGTGGCGATTCCAGCCATTTTCCCATAAAAAGCACCAAATTAGGGTTTACATGCCCCATGTGAGCTTTGGCCCAGTCTATTTAAGCACACAGGGCGACTCACACAAATCTGAGCAGATGCTCTGGCAGCTTGTAACGCCAGCTACACTTTAGAGCTAGGATTGTCCCAATCAGATGAAGTGGCTGTGAGTGGGCGCACTTTACATGCAAAAAAGAAGCATATTCGGGCACGTGCTTAGCTGACCCCCTCTGCTAAATATCCCTGTTCTGCTTGAAGACTGAAATTGCCTCTGCTGCTAGGCCCTGAAGACAGAACATGCCCCTGCTGCTAGGCCCCGAAGACTGATCATATGCCTATGCTGCTTGCAGGCTAAATATCCCTGTCCAGGTTGTTGACTGAAAATGCCTGTGCTGCTTGGCCCTGAGACTGATCATGCCTGTGCAGCCTTTGCACACATTTACTCGGCAGCACCCATATCCAAAAAAACAGCAACAGAGTCCACAAGATCGTTGCCCTGGTCATTATGTTGTTCCATGAATCCTGTGCCACCTCACAGGTACCTCTTGCCGTTCCATTCTTTCCCTGAGGTCTCTTGAATTTAATTTACCAGTCGGCTCAATAAACAATTTTGCAAGGAGTATTGAGCACACACATACACATACACACACGGGCGCACACTGTGCTGGCACCGTATTTCTTCACCCTTACCCACCTCCAGCTCTTGAACATTGGTGTGCTCCGCTCAGCAGAGCGGCCAGCAACGTTTCCACAACCATGTCCATCCATATTCTTAACCCCCTCTCTTGTTTAAACAGTATACACCATGCCCAAGGAAGCCTCCTCTAGCCGCGTCCCTCCCAAAGCCGCGCCCCCTGACGACCTCAGCAGCCACGCCAAGGACCCCGCAGGTGCGCCGTCCACCAACGGCAGCATCCACCACGCAGCGCTTAGGGATGCAGGGGGAGAGGGCGAGGAGGCAGACGCAGCAGCTGCAGCTGGATTGGCTGCTGTCTCTGACAGTCATGGGCGCGCGCAGGGCATCGGGCAGGCCCGACCTCTCGGGGAGGGGTTAGAAGACCGAGCTGGGCCCATGTCGCGTTCGGAGTCTGCTGCCTTGATGCAACCTGTCGGGGCTAGGCTGGAGGCTGCAGGAAGCCCCAAGAAGCTGGCACACCCAGACTCTTCCCCTGCTTTGCTGCAAGGATCCAGCAGAGGAGCAGCTGCGCGCGTGCCAGACGCCAGCGCAGTCGCCCTCCCGCACGGCGCGTCTCGTGCGCTTCAAGAAAAGGAGGGAGCTTCTCTTGCTCTCACAAAAGGAGAGGATGCCGTAGATGCAGCAGCAGAGGGATGTGCGCTTGAGATCGAGGAGGATGGCGCCAGGAGGAGATCAGAGGAGGATGGCGAGGAGCATGAAGAGGATGATGATGGCAGCAGTGAGGACAGTGAGCTGGAGAGTGAAGAGGGTGGGTCTGACACCGATGCGGATGAAGAAGATCAGCAGCCGGGGGGGCAAGGAGGTGTGGGGCGGGAGGAAGAGGAGGGGGCTGTACAGCTGGCTGTGCGTGCAGATGGAGGGGAGGGGGGTGAATGTGGTCATGATGAGGAGGCGCAGACAGTGGTGAGGGCTGCAGCGGCAAAACCGCTGAAGAGAGGGGCACGGTTGCGGCGCTGGCGGCATTGGGGGCTCACCATTGGGGTCTGCATGTGCCTGTTTGGGATGGTGAGTTGAACTGGGGCTTACATGTGCCTGTTTGGGACGGACGGTGAGTGGTACTGGGGCTGACATGTGCGTGTTTGGGGTGGTGTTTTTGAGCTTTGTGTGAGCTGGGAGCTGATATGTTACTAGCCAGGCGCATGAGAGGGCTGGGTGAGTGCATGCGCACAATAGGGTGTGTGCGTAAAGGAATTGCTAACGCTCAAGATGTGTTGCTTGAGTGCTGGCAAGGCCGAACAGCACCAGGGAGAGAGATCGAAAGGGATCGATGCTGCTCTTTGTCTGTTTAAGGGTGTTTAAGGGTGTTTGGGGGTGGTGAGTGGGCGGAGGGAAGGTATGTTTGTGGCGCACAGGAGGATGTGCACGGGAGGATCAGTGGTGGAGTGTGCGTGGGATGAGTGGTGTATTGAGGGTTATTCAGCAGATGCTCCGTGTGTGCAGGCAAATGGAATCAATGACCCATTTCCTGCCTCAATGTTGGAAGTATCTGCGTATGATCGCTCCCCCTCTGGGCTGCTGCTTCAGCTGCTTGAGATCCCTCTGCTCTCCTGGGTTGTTGCTCAAAAGCTACCTGCTCAAGGACCCTCTCCCGGTTCACTTACACAGCAGCCAGTCCCACCACAGCCATCGGCAAAGAGCTCAATTGCTGGAAGTCCAATAATATGTCCTGTTAGGTTTGGATCCAAGTGCCTTGTTGTTGCCCTATTACATACACAGCATTCCTCTTCCTTTGCCTGTATGCATCTTTGCAGATCCTGTTCAACCTTGGCCTCACATATGGTTTCACTGCTCTCGGTAACCAAGCTGGCACGCTGCTCCCGGCGGCGTACTTGAGTGTGGAAGACGAAGCAAAAAGTCCTTACTATGACTACATTGGTGGCATCTTTCTGGTGAGCGTGGGGCTGGCTGGCAAGCCAAGTCGTTCGCCGGCCGCGTGCCGTCTCCATGCAGACGAGCAGGTGCAGGCATGTGGATGCTGTAGGTGGCAATGTGTGCCTTGGCAGGCCAGAGGCCGCTCTCTGCACACCTTTTTTCTTCAGTCCCCAGGTGAATATCCTGGTGGGATGCACTCATGCATGCTCACTGCCACGCACTCTGCCACTGCTTCAAAGCTCCATGATGTTTCCTCGATTCAAAACACACCTGTTTTGGTGCCCTTCAGGTGGAGATCATCGTCTTTTTGCTGGGCATCCTAGCTACTCGCGCAGGTCAGTCACCTGAGCACTACAATTCTCTGCTCTGTTTTTGGTGCAACATGGCAAGCACAGGCAGATTGTCCAGCTTGAAGCAGCTGCAGTAGCAGCTTGCTCGTTCCTCTCTTCACGCACAACGATCAAATGGCTTTTGTAGCAAATAATGAAATCGCGCTTTCGCCATGGCTGCCTATAGGCTTTTATGGCAAACAATGAAGCTGTGTGCTCGCCATGGCTGGTTATGGCTTTTGTAGCAAACAATGAAGTTGTGTGCTCGCCATGGCTGGCTATGGCTATTGATGGGCTATCCAGGCCTCCTCTGTCTCTATTTCTGAAAACGTGCTTTGCGCCAACCAGCCCTCTCCTGGCTGCACCCAGTGTTTGAGGATACAAATAGCAGCGTGCACTGCAGACAAAACACTTTTGAAAGGGAACACCTGGAAGTAGCACATCCTGCACCTTGACGGCCTCTGGATCTCTTTGGGGCAGTGCTTGTTCACATTGCCTGCAGGGCCAGCCCTCTGCCTCGAACCCACCCTCACTTAAAACCCTCTGTCTCAAACTTGAGGTGCATACACATATCTTACATTGCCTGCAGGGCCAGCCCTCTGCCTTGATCCCACCCTCACTTGAAACCCTCTGTCTCAAACTTGAGGTGCATACAAATATCTTACATTGCCTGCAGGGCCAGCCCTCTGCCTCGATCCCACCCTTACTTGAAACCCTCTGTCTCAAACATGTCGTTCATACAAATATATTTATATGTTAGGTGCAGAGCCAGCCCTCTGCCTCAATGCCACCTTAACTTGAAATCTTCTGTCCCAAACATGAGATCCAAACAAGTAGCTTTTCATGCTGCTTGCAGAGCCAGCCCTCAACGTGCTCGGCAGGACAGTGGAGCCTTTCTTCTGTCCCAAATATGAGGTCCATACCAATATCATATGTTGCATGCTGAGCCAGCCCTCAATATGCTTGACAGGACAGTGGAGCCTTTCTTCTGTCCCAGATATGAGGTCCATACCAATATCTTATGTTGCGTGCAGAGCCAGCCCTCAATGTGCTTGGCAGGACAGTGAAGCCTTTCTTCTGTCCCAAATATGAGGTCCATACCAATATCTTATGTTGCGTGCAGAGCCAGCCCTCAACGTGCTCGGCAGGACTGTGGAGTCTTTGAGTGGAGGGGTCTTTACAAAGAAGATGCTGATATGGGCGGTATCCTTGGGTGTCGGTGTGGGCATGGCGGTAGGTCGCCTGTGTACTGAAGCAACTTGCATTTGGTGGCAAGCTTTGCAACATGCTCTCCTTTCCGCCATATAGTTAGTGTGCCTAGAAAAGCCATCCATTGCTGGAGGAAGTAGGTATGCAAGGAAGGGTAATTCAGGTGTGGAAAATCAGGCTGTGTCTGGTTATCTTGTTGTCAGCGAATGACCTGCTCATGATGTTTCACGTCCAAACCTCACCAGCATGAACAATCCTTGCTACCTTTGACAGGTTGGATCCACCAAGATTCTTTTTGGTGTTCCCATCATGTATATTATCTTGATCAAGGTGGGTTCAGGGTTGTTGCAAGACCGCGCGCGCGTGCAAGCTAGGTTTTGCCTTCAACTTGTCTTGATCCAGGCTGCACTTGAGAGATCTTCATTTCACTTAATTATCACTCCTCTGATGTGCAAATCTGATGCTTCACGCAGCAACTCATACTTGAGCACTTAATCGTACTCAATGTATGCGCAAAGCTGATGCTTAATGCAACACCTTTTGTCCCCTGCTCTCAACTGTGCAGTACTTCATTGTTTGCGTGCTCACGGTGTTTAGCAAAGAAGACTTCACAAACATTGCATGGGACTCGGCAGGAGTCACTACCGGCCCTGTCAGTAAGTGGTTCTGTGTGTGTGTGTGTGCGCGTGTGCGTGTGTGTGTGTGTGCGTGTGTATGTGTGTGTGCCTTTAGATTGCTATAAGGATGAGGAATTTTGGTCTTTTAGAAGTGCGTGAGCCATGTGAGGGGAGATTTTCTATCTTATAGACATCATCTGGTATGACTTTCTCTGTCAACCTGTTCTGCCCTGTTGACCTGCATGCTTGCCTGTACCCATACAAAGGTCCTGTGCTTTGAATTAGCTCATCTACACTGCCCTTTCAATGCTGAAGCCTGCTCCTCTTAATTACACGCAGCTGTTCCCTTTGTGCTCGCTATTGGAGTGGGATTCAGTGAAGCAAACAATGCACAGGAGGGGTTCGGAATACTGACATCATCCTCTGTGGCGCCAATCATTAGCGTGCTTTTGATCAACCTCATCAAAAAGCCTGCCAAGAAGGTGAAGCAAATTGAACTCCACCTGTGCATGCTGAGACGGAAAATCATGCAGATGCTTTTGCTTGAAGATGTGTTTGAGCACGGTATCTGCATAGATGAACCTTAGAAGGATGAACTTATCCAGGCGTGTCAGGCAGGCGTGTCAGGTGTTCCTTTTTAATAAATGATGCTGTGCGAGGTTGTTTGATGCAAGAAGAGCTTAAGTTGTCATTTTGATCATATTCCCTAATGTAAGCCATGATGGGAGCAAGACTGTTTCCAGTGCTATTAATGATCTGGCATGGACTTACCACTGGGCAGAGATGCTGTTGCAACACACAAGCTTCCAGGCTGCAGGAGTCCATTCTTGCGTCTTTTCTTGGGCGGATGCGCTCATGGCTCCATCTTTGCTTGCTAGGGTTGCACAAAAAACAGTGTTGACGCATGGTTGCTGAGAAGGGACGTAAGATGGCATTGACTGCTGGCAGGATTGAATGGATGCAGGAAGTGGGACCAGCTGCACTGTGCTATACAAACAATTTGCACAAGAACAATGATGATGCTTCGTCGCTCAGAAGGGATGTAACATGGCATTGGCTGCTGGCAGGATGGAATGGATGCGCGAGGAAGGACCACCAGTAGCGCGTGCTATGAAGAGTTTGTTTTGAAAATGGTGATGATGCATTGCTGCCCAGAAGGAAAAAAAACGGTGGTGATGCATCATTGATCAGAAGTGATGCAACATGGCATTGTGTGCTTGCAGGTGGGGCGCGGTTTCCGAGACAGCGCAACGCGCGCCCTTGACAAGGCGTCCACTGGCCTCAATCGCCTCAGCCGCAGCAGCAAGTGAGCTGCCTCGTAGCTGGGGCACAGTTGCTCTGCTACCTAGGTGCTGCTGCAGCCACAGCTGCAGGCTGTGCAATGCATGCTTTGTTTGTTTGCCCATGAGCTCCCTCGTGCCTTTATGTCCTGCAAAACTTCTTCAAAAGCTGAGTTGCTGCTGCTGCTGCTGCCACATGACTCAGTCGTTCAAGTTTCGCACATCAGGCTGTTTTGGCAAACTGCTGTCTGTGCTCTGCTTCTTCCTTTCTTGCCCTCTGCATAAACATGTAAACGCAACTGACCGCTCGATGGCCCTCCGCCCCTTGTTGCACTTAATATGTAAATAAATGTAAGTCTCTAGATGTGCATACAATTGTGATAGATTTGCTCCCCTATGCCCCTTGGTGTGCTTTGCTCCATAAGCAGGTTTGGCAGCAAGATCAGGCGCGCAGCTGACCCCTCGGTGCCCCTCTGCCCCTTTTTTGCTTTCAATTGATATGAATACATGCAAACGTTATTCTGCTCCACGGTTTTGTTATCCAGGTTCGGCAAGAAGGCCAGGCGTGCAGCTGAGTTTGCTCCCCCCACAGAGCAGGAGGCCCAGATTGAAGGGGCTATGGAGCATGTGCTGGCCAGCTTGCGTGCTTATAAGCGGGAGAGGATGATGATGGGTGAGTCGGATTTGTATGCATGAGAGCGAAAGGCACTTGCAAGGCAGGGGAGGTGGGGCGGCAATTTTTCAGACAACCTGGGCTGCCCAGAAAAGCAGACTGGGCTCTTGTGTTTGGCAAGCAAGAGCTATGCAGTATTTTTGCAGCGGGTTGGCAAGGCACTCCTGGGAGGAGTAATGCTTGAGGTGGCTGCTTTGATGCTTTGGATGCTTTTTTAATCTTTGATAAGTTTTACTTGGCCGGTATGTCCACGATAAGTGACAGCAAGCAAACTCGAAAGAAAGCTTGAGAAGTACTACTCATCTCCATGAGTTCAGTCCTCTCATCCTGAAAGGTTTCCCTTGCACATGCTTCTCTTCTCTGGCTTTTTTGCTGCAGAGTTTGAGCTCTAGCGCTGTTTGTGAATTTCCAACTACCCCATACATCTGTCGTTTCAAATAATGCCCGTGTACAAGGAGCTTCACCAATGTGAACATGCAACGTTTCCTTGGACCTGCATAACCCTGCCCATAGTATTCTTGCACTAATATAGTGGCCACATCTCTTGCAGATGTAAGAGCCATCCTTCTTTCCTTGCAGCATGTTCAAGGTTCTTTGCAAAAAAAGTCCACTCTAGGGGATGTGGCGGCATATTTGATTATTCTTGGAGTTCCTTGTTTAACATTTGGCAGCATGTTTGATGTTATTGCAACAAATGTCCATTCCAGGCGGTGGGGCAGGGCTGGCATCATGTTCATTGTTCTTTGTAGTTTTTTATTAAAATGTTGGCAGCATTTTCAACCATTCTTGCAATGAATGTCCACCCCAGGTGATGAGGCAGGCCTGGCCGCAGAAAGCGTCGACCTCAACTCTCTATCCAGGGCAAGTACAGAGCAATTCAGCATCCACATGAACAGGTGAGATAGCAGCACACAGGTACGCAGCCTATCAATGTTTTGGGCCTACACCAGCAAAGCAAACACGCATGTGGTTCTGGACAAAAGGCATTTCGGCACCAGGCTGGCATGTACAATGAGTTGTTAGCAGTCTGCTGCATAGCTGCACACTACCTTCAAGCTGAAGCAGGCCAGTCAGGAGCAATACTTTAAGCATGCTTCAAAGACCTTCAAACCAAAGCATGCCAATCAGCGCATGCACGCTTTTTGGTTGTGTACTTTAAAAGGACATGCTCCTCCTCCCCAATCTTACAAGATGCTGAAACTTTCAGTTCATCAAGAAAAGCAGCACCACCACCATATCATCATCATCATCATCATCATCATCATCATCACGGTCATCAACAACATTTCATGTAAGCACTGACGCTAAAATGGATATGCAGGCTTGCTGAGCTGGAGCTTAACTCATCGCAGCGCAACCTGCTCAGCAACAGCACGCGGCAGGCCATGGTCAGTGGGGGCGACGAGGACGGTCCTGCACCTGCACCTGGAGGTGGACACACTTCAGGCCTGGGGACCAGGATGGGCCGTCGTACCAGATTCGCTGACTCACCAGCTGATTCTTAGTCCTGGACCAGTATGCAGCGAGGGAAGCGTTATTTCAATAGAGACTTTGGAAGGGGTGCTATCAACCTGACTGTGTTCCGGGGACGAAGACAGCATGAAGGTTGCGGAGGCAGTCTGTAGAGAAGCATTGATCCAGGTGTTGCCGGCAGCTGCTGCCTCTGCTATACACAATATATTTCTTCAAGTAGACGGAGCTGTGATATGGATAGAGACCTGGCTTCAAGTGAGCTATCTCCTTGCTAGGAATCCAATTTGTAGTCTATTTGGAGTATTGCATGGGCTTTGTTTATCTTAGTAGCGTGGACTAGAGGGCTCGGTGCATGGCAGGGCTGCATGGGCAAAGCGTTCAGACTCTCACCCCTCCTACCGCACACTTTCTCAGTCCTTGAGGAGGAAATTCATTACCTTCAGATTTAGTTAGTTCATTTATTGTATGAACACCAGAGCTGAGATCTGTATGTTTAAGTGGTTTGAGAGTCTCACATTGATTCGACTAATTATATTGGTATATATTTGATTCCATTGACTTCGTTGTTGTGGGATTTCTTGGTCATTTGTTCGCACACATTATGGCGCTGTGTGCAATGGCTGCTCAGTGGTGCTGCGTCGTTCCTTCTTCACCATGCCCTCGATTTTACAGAGCTGTCATTGCAAGAGCCTTCTTTGACAAGGATCTGCTGCAAGTTGTCTGCATTGGTTAGCAGTTGGCAGTTAATTTGTGATTGCACATTTAAGGCCGTGTCTGTAGAAGGGATGCACGTTGGGGGGTCTTGTCATTAAATGCTCAGATGTTGCTTGGCTGCATCTGTACCTCAGCCTGACCAAACATATTCCTCACGACTGTCGCTCCCATTGGGGAACTTTTGTGTGCATGAATGGCATTCGTATGAGTTGTGTCCTGACAGTAACAACCATTGAATGTGGGTTGACCTTCAGCCAGTTCGTTGATTTGGTCAGCTGTGGCTGAACCCTGCCGGCCTGAAGGAAATCCAGCTTTATCTTTACACATGAACAAAGAGTCATTCAATGGTTACAATGGGGGGTGACCTTCATACAGGTCGTTTGGCTGATAGGCTTGTGGCTGGTCACGGCCAGCCAGCATTTCTGCAGAAATAAATCCATAAGCTTGGACACACAAAAAAACGCTTGTGTTTTGCTGATGAAGGAACTAAAAAGCAACCTGAGAATTTACTTGATGCTGCAGAGAAGGTAGCGTCCCAGAGGTATTCTGGGAGAAACTCTTGAAGATCCAAAAAGCATGCGATACTCGCAGTGCAAAGGACAATTTTTTACCAGTACGTTTAAAAAGAGCATGTGCTTCATCTGAGTCTGATTGCAAGAGCACTCGTCACACACAGAGTTTCCATTTTGCCAAACAGCCGATTTAACTTTCAAAGTATGAGCATGAAGCCAGAACCTGCTCACATTACGCATCACTTGCTTATTAAGGGAAATCCAGACAAAGATACCTAGGCAGGGGTACATAGGTTTGGCGACACAGACACCAAGGCGAGGGTACGATAAGTAAGGTAAGGTAAGGTTACATCGCTATATCCGCCTACAAGGGCAGCTGAGCGGAAACACAGAGGCCTGTAACCAGACCAGTCTGAAAAAGAAGCTGTGTTCGGAAGTGTCAACTGCTGAGAGAAACATGCGCTCAAAATACCGCAGAAAATGTGTAGGTTCTCCAGGTACTAACACAACTGGAAAAAGGCACAAGGGTCTTGAAAGGAAAGCTCATGAAATGATTGACTCTAGATATCCAGAAACCAAGTGCAGGGACCCTGAAATCCTGGTGTACACTCAAATGCAGGTTCACACCCACAATGAGCAGGATTGCACCCTAAACAAGAATGACCACACAACCGCTGTCAAGTTTTCACAAACTGTCTATGATGCACACCATATGCAAGCATGCACACCTACAGGTTTGACCAAGGCGGGGGCACATAGGATTTGCGAGCATTGCTTGCAAAGAGTAGCAAACCATGCTTGGTAGGTAAGTAGCAAGCTCATTGCTGTTTCCTCTGGGATACACCGACTCAGCTTCCCTCCAGACTCCCGAATGCCGAATTCCTTGCAATCTGTACCTCAAGTCTACACTAAATTCATTTATGAAAATATCACCCCCAGGACTCTCAGATTGTTCAAATATGTCAGAATTACGCAGACTGTTCAAATATTTCAGAATTACGCAGTTGAAAGGCTTGAATTAAATGCCTTGTCCAGCATCCTTAAATTGTAACTTCAAATTGGCTTGCACAACACAGCGTTAAGTACTGCTATTTGTACCATGCATGCTGTAATACAGCTTGGCTGCAGCTCTGAACCAATAATACTGCAGTGGTTGATAGCCAGCTTTACAGCCATCCACTGTCGTTTTACAGCAAACCCCGGTCATTGGTTTATGGAGTGCATCAATGTTAGGGAGTAAAACTGGTCAGTTGAGATTATGGTGTGAGATCATTCTAGTGAACCCTGAGTAGCTTCTAGTGTTTCGCTCTTTTAATCATGTAATGAATACAGCCTTTTTCTTTCTTTTTTTTTCTTTCGTATACAGCCCTTCAACAGCGTGGTAGTGAAGCTGCAAACTTGCATTTCTAGCTGAAGGACATCATCATATCAACTTTACATTGTCAACATGCTCTTCCTGCAATTTTGGCCTTTGTTTATTTTGCTGCTTTAAAGTCGCGAGGTCGCTCCTCAAGAAGAAGGAGGCGAGCTGTTAGGAGTTAACTGGTCAATTGAGATCATTCCCTAGTGAACCATGAGTACCCTCTAGTTTCTCTATCTTTTTTTCTTTCTTTTCAATCAAATAACGAATACAAGTGTCACAAGGGGGGTTGGCCCACAGCCCGAGAATCTGGCTGATCGGCTGCTGGTGAAACATTCTCATCCAGCATCAAAAATTGAAACCAGTTCAGACAAAAATTTTGAAAATCTGTGCGAGCCTTGATTTAGAAAAACATTGACCTCGAAATCAGTCAAAAAGTGAAAGCTCGCCAAGAAAGGAATAAAATCAGTGTTTGGAAGCTGGGCAAAAGTGTGTAACGGTTTAAAAAGATCAATGAACAGGTCCTTGTATTTTCTGCGCAGCTCACACAACTCACAGCAATTGCAGTAGAAAAGAACATGTTTCTCGTCCTGGACTTCAGCACATCCACACTTATCAAAAATGTTTGAACCACCCAACCATTTACAGGACTCGACCTTCAGGCAGTGGGCACGAAGCCTGAACCTACTCATATTCCTCACGACTCCTTTATCTTGATCCTTAAATATATGTGATGGGATGCAGACGGGTGTGCATGTTTGATTTAAACCACACCAACGATGGTAAGTCACTGCTTTCCTGTTCACCTCTCGGGGACTTAGGGCGTCTGCTTCCCTCCAAACCTTCTGTTGTCTGTACCTCAAATCCCTTAAAAAATCCTGCATGGGAATCTTGGAAGCACTCAGCTATTTGTGTTTAAACACCTCCTCATTGCGCATGCCATTAAATGATTTAGATACATGTGCAGACCAACAAGACTCTTCCATATCAGCAAGGTGTAAATATGCCTTCAGCACTTGGCGTAGGGTTTTGCTGTTAGAAATAAGCATATTGTTGAAAATTTTAACAGCAGCCCTAATCCAATAAAACTGTAAGGGCTCTTGACCACACTCTCTCAATACTGGCCACTGGCAGTTCGTGGCAGTACTCTTCACACCTAGAAAATGCCTTAAGAGCATGATTGCCTTTTTTACAATTGGCTTTTGAACTCACAGCCTTCTCGTAAGTAGTCTGTACCCCACACTTGGCAAGCGTTCATCCCAGCCGCAATGCCATACACCTTAGAGAGCCAAATCAGAGCATGTGACCTATTCCTCAGATCATGTTCATGCACAAACTTTGTTGAACTCCTTAGTCCTTTGCTAGGCAGCCATGTAAGGCCGCACAGCATGCTCCTCAGACACCTTCAAATTTATGTGCTTTTCCACAAGCATACCGAAATATTCATACTGCTCTTTTTCTGGAAGAGCTACGTCTCCATACATGAAAGTAGGCAGAGAAGAACACGACCTACTAATAAAATGCATGACCTCTGACTTCAATGTATTGACAGTCAGCCCCTTCCTCATTGCATAAGCCCATAATCTATTCAACATAACTTGCATTTCACCTGGGTCATTGGTAGTTAAACTCAAGTCGTCTGCATATAGCATGTATGAAACGCCATTCACTCCATCCCCTGTCACAGCACCTCTTATACCTTCACTAACATATCTGCCCATGTCATTGATGTACAGAGAAAACAGGAGAGGGGACAGAGGACAACCTTGCTTTACTCCATTTGTTGGACGCACACGTGCCCTTTTCTCCCCATTCATCAGAATATATGCATCATCCTGGTACATTTCCTTGAATGTCTGGAGAAGTAGTGCAGGCATGGCAATGCGTTGCATATGGTTTTAAAGTTGCAGGCAAGGTACAGTATCATAGGCTTGGGAGAAGTCAATGAAGGCAGCATGCAGCCTAGGTGATTGCCGTGGCTTGAGCTTTTTTGCAGCATGTTTTAAGTGCCTCAGGATGAAGAGTGGATGCAGGGTGCTCCTACCGGGGTAAAAACCAAATTGGGTGTCTGGGACCTTATTTTTCTGAACACACCAATCTGTCACCAAGTCTTTCAGCACGTTGGCATAAATTTGGTACATCACCCAGCTGATAGCAATCATCCTGTAGTTCCCAGGATTTGACACAGCTCCCTTTTCTGAATGGCGCTCAGTTGTGCCACCTTCCAATGTGCAGGGATCTGAAAAACGAATACTGCCCTTCAACAACCAACCTGGAAGTTCGAGGTTCGAATCTGAGGTCGGGTTGCAAAAACTTTGGACCCCTTGGTGGGAGTCAATGGGAGGCTCTTTCCTTAATGCACACGGCCTAACGACACGTGCAAATCATCCTTTTTTGTTTGCAGTGGTTGATGCCAACATTCTCTCTGATCAGCCCAGTGAGTGATAGCAAGCTTCACTCCCAAGGAAAGAAAAGGAAAAACTACGTAGGCAGTGAGAACACTCCCTCCCATCAATTAAGGAAAAGACACATTGGCTCAAAGAGCCATGAGTCTCCCTCACCAGAGGGTAAGAGGGAAGCTAGTGTGGGTCTGGTGGTTTTTTGGAAGCATGCAGCCCCAGGGCACCAGAGTTATGTTGAGTGTTTTTGATTTCAATGGCATGTCTGGTAGTGGTAATTTTTTTGCGCATATTGCACAGAGTGGGCATGGAGCTTTCATGAAAGTTTGGTGCGTGGAGAGTGATCTCAGCGCCTTGGAGTTGTTTGCACGATTCACTGTGTTGTTGCTGTGAGGCTTCTTACTGGGCACCAGGCCTTGTATCCTCGTAAGGAACCTTTCAAGTAATTCAAATGCAAATTCTGACGAGCACTAGGAATTTCTTTACCTGCCTGCATGAAACCTGTACCCCACACCTGACTCGCGTACATACCAGCTGGAACAACACACGTCTTTGCAAGCCACAAGGAAGCATGCGGCCTACCTGCCATTGCGTGATGTCCACTTGTGCAGCACTCTTCAATAATCTGAGCTTGAAGCCCTCTGGCAGCATGGCATGCAATGTTGCAACCGAGGAAGACTGTCTGCAAGGCAAGCTGCAGCCTCAGCACGCACTACAAAAGACACTGGTGTCCATGCTATGCAAGGCACTTGTGCTCATGTTGAACCTGCAAGGCATTCGCTTCCACATCACGCAAGCCTCTTGTGCTTATGTTATGCACGGTATTTGATTTCATGCTGTGCAAGGCATGCTGTAACCCCTTGCCCATACGTCCTGACAAGACTGATCTGGCATTTGCCCTGTCCCACAGGGCCTCATGCACACGTACAAAGGGAGCACAGGCACCTCTTGTTGAGGCTAGCAGCTATCATGTGTGGACCATGACGGCCACCATGCGTGGATGAGCAGCTATCACATGCTGACTAGCAGCCATTATGTGTGGACTATAAGGGCCCCCCACCAGTGTTGTTGCTGGTCGCGTTTTTCAGCACAGCCTTGGCCAGCCTCTTTTGCCGCACACTTTTCATCACACCGATGCTCTGCAGATGCAAAGGTGCAAATGCACAAACACAGAAAATGCACCAGTACAATGGGCATTTTGGAGCATCACTTTGCAAAAGTGTATGAAGCCGTACAGAAACTAGGTACACAGCTGCAATTTTTTTGTAGTCAGTTGGATACTGAAAATCGTACATGAATAATGAGACGTAAATTTTGTGGGAAGCAAGCATGGTCAGCACACTTATGACAGCCCACAATTTCAAAGTTTACGAGTATCAATGACCCGAATTAAAAACCATTACACTGACACCCAGAGACATGGTGCGCACATGGCATGGGTGGCACACGCGCACACATGCAAACACACACACACAAGGCATATCCAAGTCTGTGTTTTGTATGCATATGAGACTTGAGAGCATTTTGAAGATTGGGGAGGTAGGTGATTTTAGGATTGGGTGTAGGAGCTGGGGATGTGCCAGCGTTGTGTTCCTTTTTTTCCTCTTTGGCTAACCAAAATATATGAGAAAAAGGATTTCCGCCAGGGCCTGCACTAGGGATCCCGGTATCAGCCACATTATTATTGGCCTGGCTTGCTTGATATTTTGCAATAGCGTCTGCACATTCGTTTCCAGCAATTCCAGCATGAGATTTTACTTTATAGAAACAAACATTGGTTTGCGAGTTCAACAAGTTGTTAATGAGGGTAGATATGTTTTTTAGGTCATCCCCTTGAATATGTTGTTTGTGCTTCTCTGGGTAAATAAGTTGTTTACGTCTTTGATGAAGAGAGGTGAGACTGTCTGAAGCAATGTGTGAATAAGAGTGCGTGATGGCAGCAGCAATTGCTGCTAATTCAGCTCGACATATGGTGTTGGTAATTTCAGCACCTTTGGGCACGCACTGCAGCACTCACGGACACCACGGACATTGCACTTCCACATGCCTGGGACCCATTCCACAATAACTACTGGCTCTCATTGAAGAACTCACACAGACAAAATAGTGGCAGGCACTGCTCCCACGCTTCCCCAATCCGCTACCTCACCAATCTTAACGACAAACTTAAAGTACACATGCACAATAAGCACAAGCTTGGCTTTGCGGATACCACTGGTTACCATTGCAATAGCTGGCAAAGGCTCAACCATGCCATACAACCCAATTCCTCTGTCACCACTGCCAACATTCAAGCTCACAACCCGAACTGTCAACTTGCTAACAAAGAGACCAGCAACTCCATCTGGAAAAATCCAAAGATTACCCTCAAGCAACAGATAAATGTAATCAAATACCGCACAGGGACAATCTACACACAAAAACATGCCAACAGATTCAACAAATCTTCCACATCTGAAAGGTGTCCGCTCTGTGACGACATGGATAGTATTAATCATATTGTCCTCAGATGTTCAAACACGACCATGAGTGGTATGCATACCAACAGGCACCATGAGGGCCTTACCCTCTGTGTAAAAGCCCTTAGTAAAGGCAAATTTGGCTCATCCCTTATTGGTATGGATGCCTGCCGTAATGAGAGACTCCTGGATCAGAGCATACAAGTCCCTGAAACTATCTCGCGAGCTATTCCAGACTGGGTTTTCCCTAATGGTACTGGCTCCTTTGCCCGTCACCAAAGCCGTCCTGATGCTCTCTTTGTGCGCTCTCTCTCAGGCAGACAAGCTCACCTTGATCCTTCCCAAATCCCTCCTCAAGACAGAGACATCCACCTTGTTGAACTGAAATTCTGTCCAGACACCAACCCCTCCGTTACTCTGGAAACTGCAGCAACTCAACATGCTCACACTATAACCAGACTTAAAACCCGCAGCTCAAGGAATCCAAGCAGGAACAACAAAGTGACGTTACACATCATCCTCATTGGTGTGGCTGGCACCATTTACAATGGGTACACAATCAAACCTCTTGTCAATTTAGGCCTAACCAAGCATAAAGCTAAATCCCTAGCTTTCAAATTGAGCTGCCATGCCCTGCAAAGATTAACCACTATCATTAACACCAGACATGCTCTTTGCTTACAGGGGGCTTCAGGGGGGGGGGGGGTCACTGGGCGCGCGGAGTTGGATACCAGGAGAAGGAGAGTCTGGGCTTCTCGGGGCACTGCTGACAACCCGCCCGATCCTCATTAGTTCTGTTTCTTCCCTCTCCTAGGCTAGCTGTAGCTAGTGTAGTTTTGAGGGACCCTTGGTGAGACCCTTTCTAGCCTGCTAATTAAGGGACCTTTCCTTAATGCACGCGGCCTTTGGCCTGCGTAGACTTTTCTTTTCTTTTCTTTTTTCACCGTTGGGCTCGACAAAACTTCAGCTGTCAGTGAGAGGGCAGTAGACGCCTGCTCCAATTCCTTGTATGCCATACAGTGCCATTCTGGATTTGACAACTACCATCAGTGTAAGCCCATGTCCTCCAGTCAGGGACTTTGGGCTTGAGGGTTGGACTAGATTGGTTAGGTAAAAAAAGTTCTTCCTGATTACCTACGTGTGGAGAGGTAAGATATCTAGATATTTGTTGTTTGTCAGAGGGGAGGCGTTGGCATTTATTGAATCCAGGCATATCAGCATGCATTGTATTGAGAAAAGAATGGTTGCCTATACTGCGCAGCTTCCAGTTAACTTCTGGTACAGCCGAAGCCAGGCCTTGTAGCCAAGCTGGGTTGTGATTGCTAAGATGAATCCTTGCAGCTGTGTTCCAGACTGCAATAACTTGTAGGTCCCATTGTGCTGAGAGAGGGGTATTTCCTGGTTGATGGAGGATTGCAGATCGTTGTAGAAAAGGTTGGTACGAGCGATGGTTCCAAGTTCACAACAGAGATGTGGATAGGCAGTGATGAGCTTGGAATAGGGGTTAGTTATCATGTGTTGTCCCCATACAGGGAGGAACATGAAAGTAGCACTGGCAGTGGCCTCTGTGTTGAGAATGGCTGAGTAGATAGCATGGCGTTAGGAAAAGAAAGAAAAAGAAAAAGAAAAGTCTACACAGGCCTGGGGCCGCGTGCATTAAGGAAAGGTCCCTTGACTAGCAAGCTAGCAAGGGCCTCACCAAAGGTCCCTCAAAACTACACTAGCTACAGCTAGCCTAGGAGAGGGAAAGAGACAGAACTAATGAGGATCTGGAGGGTTGTCAGCTGTGCCCCGAGACGCCCGGACTCTCCTTCTTCTGGTAGCCACCTCCGCGCGCCCAGCGACCCCCCCCCCCCAGATGTCCCCTGTAGGCAAAGAGCATGTCTGGTGTTAATGATAGTGGTTAATTTCTGTAGGGCATGACAGCTTAATTTGCAAGCTAGTGATTTAGCTTTTTGATTGGTTAGGCCCAGATTGACAAGAGGTTTGATTGTATACTCATTGTAAATGGTGCCGGCAACACCAATCAGGATGATGTGAAGAGTCACTTTGTTCTTCCTGTTTGGATTTATTGAGCTTGGCGTTAGGCCTGAGTCAAAGCTTCCTCGGTGTAAATGGGATGACAGGCGGAAAAACCGGAATATCTGGATGAGAGGGAGTTATGATGGGCACCAAAGAGAGTGTCACAAACATGATTTATTACCTTTTCTTTCCGGTCCAATTTTTGTCAGTTGAGCATTTTTGGGCCAGATCTGGCTTTAACCAGACATCAGTGTTTCTGCTCAGCTGCCCTTGTAAGTGGATATAGCGGTGTAACCTTAGTTACCGTTTATTACATAACTTCTTCTTTATGAACAGGTTCGCAGTCAGTTGTTTTGACTGGAGGCTTTCTTTTACCTGTAACCTGTAACCGAGTGTCACGACGAAAGTCTGCTGCAGCAAGAGTGTGCTGCAAATGCCTGATGGTCTGTCATAGCCAAGTGTGTGAGGTGTGACCTGTATTTTGTTGGGACTTTTCCATGGACTCTCTCTCTCTCTCCCTCTCTCTTTTATCCTTCTTCTGTGGAGCATCCCTCTGAGTATTGGCGCGTTTTCCTTTATCCCTGGCCATGTGCCAGGGGTGTTGCTCCTGATGTAATGATGTAACCTGGTCAGCTGGTCCGCCCTTGTCTGCTCTCTGTCTCTCCCTGTGCTGTGCAGCCATGCCAGCACTCAAGCAACACAACTCAAGCAATGGCGGCAAAGTTAGCATCAGGCAGTGGTGCAGCTCAGCCACATCAAATCAGCCTATCAGCATGCAGCCCATAGGATACTGCACTTCAGACACTAATCTGTATGCGTCACACTCTCAGCCTGACACTAAGGTGACGGACCTTGGAAGCAGGTGGAGTGGTTGTGGCTGGCGCTGAGTGTCCCCATGACTAATTCTGTATCAAGGTGATTAGATCTTATCCTTTGTTTCAGGGATCTTTAACGAGACATATTATCATATTTTTGAAGTCGTGGATATTTTATGTTTGGCTGGCACAGTCCAGCAAGCCGAGCAGACGAACAACCTGGCTGAAGGTCATATCCCATTATAACCTTGTCTGTTATAGTTTAATGCTGGAAGAGCGTCTTGCACTGTTAGAAACGACCCTGTCAGCTTGTGCAAAGAAAGGGCATGGGTCAGACCTGTACCTTTCATGGCAAAACCCTCTCCTTTTAGGACAGAAAGAGTGTCTGCATGTAAGAGAGAGAGGCATTAGCTGGCACTGCCTGTTCCCCATTTGTAAGTTAAATTTGCAGTCTGAAAATAAATCAAGCTGTTAGATATGGGACACGTTAGCAGTCCGTAATTGACGTGCACCTCATCAAACCGCCATTGTAACCTATTTTGTTGCAGCCAGCAAAGCCTTGACATCTGCCCTGCTCGGCATGCTGGGCATTGCACCGGCTCGCTGCACACAAATGGACCCAGCCGCACTGGCAAACTGCAATGCAGCCTTGGTGTCCATGCCCTCTAGAATGGCCACTGTGTAGGCGGCGGTGAAGCAATCTCCGGCCCCTGAGAGCATAGCCATCCAGTCAAAGCGTGGTGTCGGGGCAAGAAGAAAATAGCTGGGGACTTTCTACGCTTGTTCAAACACTTTCAAATTGAGAGGCAGCCTGCCCTCGTATTAAGGCTGACTAGAAAAATCAAAACAGCAAATCATGAGCATGCTTGGGATCAAGTGATGCAGCTAGAAGAAGAAGAAGAAGAAGAAGCACAAGCACTGGAGCGCCAGCACTTAGCCTGAAGCCACTCTTATTACAACTTGTCTGTACTGCTCCTCCCATGCAAGAATCAAAAGAGGACAAATGCTTTCTTTTTTGGCAAGGCTTCCATGTTGCAAAACTGCACTACAGGCGCGTTCCAATGCCTTATCTGCGGCAAATCGATCAGGCTGAACACATGTGAGCCGCACTCGTTAAACCTGACAAGTGCTCCCTTTCCACAATACCCATATTGCTGCCAACGTGCTTTGAAGTATTTGTGCAAGCGCCTTACCTGTTGTGTCGAGAACCTTTTCAGCTTTAATTGCCTTCTGCCTGATGGGAGCTTGCCCTTTTCCTGCAAGGAAAGCACGCAGGAGCGAAGGAATGCATTTCAGGCAGAAGCAATTGCATTGCTTGCGTTGGGTGCATCACATCATTCCAAATAATCATGTCGCAAACATGGAGTATACGCACAAAACATTCAAGTTGTCGATCAGACCATATGATTGATATGATATGAATGGTCGCTTTTGAATGCAGTCATGCAGCATGGGGCAACCTCTCATCCTGAAAGGCACCTAGTACAAAGCTCTCCAAAAGGGAACGTAGTACAGTTCAGCAGACAGTTCACAGCTCAAAGTATGCACAGCGCAATGCAAGCAAAGGAATTAGTGGCAGCCATGCACTCAGCAGCAATGGACTTATAACAAGGTGTTTAGTTTACACCATCCCATTTTGAAAGACTCAAGCTTGCTTGGTGGCTTGCATTCTACGTCTTTCATCCGCTTCTTTGCATCGCTTTTTCCCTCCAACTGAATGCGCAACCCTTCAAAGTAGCATCCTTGAAAATTATGTGAAGAACAGCTTCATGCATTCATTGATGCATATTTGATACCTGGGAGAAAGAGAGAGCCGTCGGCTCCCAGCTTGACCAGCACTGCCTCAACGCCCATGCCTTGCAGCATTCTGGCAGCGGCTTCGATCTGAAAATTTGCAGTGGAGACATTCGACTCTGGGAAGTATAGTCCTGGCAGAGTCTGATCAACCATCACACAGAGGCTTCCATAAACCCTAAAAACCATGCTACCATTGTATGGAATGTATACGTCACAATGCATTATAGGGCAGCTTTAGTTGCTCATCAACTATTGTCTGAAACCTGGCGCAGGCACAGAGCAACGAGGCTGTCAGAGCTGAGATGCAAAGCCTCGCGAAGTAGAGCTCACTGATCACAATGTGCATGTGGAAACCTGAGCGAGGATCAGCTAATCTGTGAAGATTAGGGTCTGAGCAACTTTCACCAGACTTACAAGCCACCACTTGATACTTTTGTGAAAGGATAGAATGCTGGTGAAGACTGCCCTGGGCCCCAGAATTCTACAGACACGTGTATTATCAGGCACATTTAAGCAGCAACATATTCTCCAACTTATGAGTCACTGCATGGTAGTAACATGGATTGAACAGCCTGCTCACAGCCTGGTCACAGCCTGCTCACAGCCTGGGCAATTGTACAACTCGACTTGCGCACAAACTAAGCCTGACAAACAGGTCAAACTAAGCCTGACAAACAGGTCAAGCTTGCTCCTTAAGAGAAAGAGAGCTGAACACACCCCACACTCACCTGCTCTTCATTTTCTGTGGGCATGTTTGTGAGCCGGTTCAACTCTGTCTCATTTGGGCTGAGCAGGGTGAGGCAGGCCAAGATCTGAGGGTCCAACGGGCCCTCCATGCCCCCCGCATCCATGTATACAGGCACATTTGCTGCCTTAGCCAACTGCAGAAAGGGAGCAGTTCTGTGAGTTTGTGTATGGTTTTGCAGCCGATGAGCTGTTGCAATGGCAAAAAAAATGATGGAGCTTTTGGCAACGTAGCAGCTATCTACTCATAGAGTCTCCTAGGGAGCCACCATCTTCCCTGTGAGCTTGAAAGCTCCATACCCACACCCAACCCAGTAAACCACCTTAGCAACCTCGATGTTGACATGCTCGGGAATTTCGCGCTGCAATAGCACAGCACCTGCAAGAAAAGGGGGCAGAGCCGTGAGCTCTGATCAACAAAGTGTTGTTGCAGAAGCGCCATGCGCCAATGGTTGCGTGCCAGGGCAAACCATCATATACGCCTGATTATGTGAGCACTGGCAACAGGGGTGTGTGTGCATATGTACAATACAAATGCTACCTTGCCCTGTCATACATCATACCTGCTTTTGAAACCTCTTCCTTTGCAGCCTCGCTCAATGACCACTCTGCCTGGTTGGCACCTCCAACAATGATGATGCTGTTCTCACCTGGAGAAGGATGTAAGGGGAAGGAGGCAAGGTGTGGTGGACAGCAAACGATCCTTGTGCTTGTACATAAAGGGCAAGGAAGGCACACGACGGAAATGAGGCTGAACCAGCGTCCTGAAGCACCCCAGCAAGCAACATGTACCTGTGCCTTCCACAACAGACAAATGCAATGCATTCATGCAATTGTGAGGGCCAAGGCGAACTAGCTTGAATCAAGACCTCTCGTAGAATCGAAAGTGCCTTGCACAAGCAGCACATACCATTGCTCTGCAGGATGATGATGGCTGTCCCACTGGGACCTGGGACTTCTCTCAAATGCTGCAGCTTTGCGCCCGCCTCTTGGAGAGAAGCCCGCAGCAAAGACGCGTTTGCATCCGTTCCGATCTGCACAGGGTACGCCGGCGCACTGCTTGCTATAAGCTAATCCTTGCAAAAATACATGAGCCCTCGTCAAGCCTAGCCCTTCACATTAATCTGAGCCCTCGTCAAGCCTAGCCCTTTCTTTATTAATCTGAGCCCTCGTCAAGCCTAGCCCTTTCTTATTAATCTGAGCCCTCGTCAAGCCTAGCCCTTCACATTAATCTTGACATGGCACAGCATGATCTGAAATGCATAGGGTTGGGTAGCACCCCCTTAGAGCCAGAGCCTCACAGAGGGCGAGGCTCAAAGAGGCTCAGTGAACCTCTTCCAATAAGTTGACAGACCCTCTCAGAGTCTGTGCCAGAGAGGGTCACCATAAAACCCAAACTCCCCTTAAAGATGCCCAGAGGTCACAAAAATACACAGCAGACCTTCACAGAAAACTAGAAAATGGAGAGAAAAAAGAGCTTACATACATCATCCTAGGATAAAAAGGAGTGCCCATCTGGTAACAGTTGCATTGGTGCCCAGTCTTTCTAGGGCTGAGGTGATGGCTGAAGCTGCACCTAATGCCGAGCATGAAGCAGCAGAAATAGCATCATCTTCAATAGCTCCTGGCGCTTTGGAGAAGCTTCCCAAGGAGCTTCCCAGCTTTGGCTGATGTTGCTGTGCGTGCATTGCACGGCCTTTGCTAGCAAGCAAAAATGATCAGACTGGGGCCTTTTGTGCACCAAATACCACTCATAGCTAGCGTTGGAGCGGGCAAGGAAAGTGATTGAAGGAGTGACACAGGATGACCTGGAGGCCAGCCAAGAGCTTCTCAAAGATGGTAGCTCAACGATTGTGAAAAAAAAACAGGGAATAGCAAATCAAACAATAACAAACCAGACAGGCCCTCTCCATAGAGGGAGAGGCTCTTCAGAGGCTCTGAGAGCCTCTTTGGCAGGAAGACAGACCGTCTCTACCCATGCCTTGTAATGCAGCTTTCCTATCAACAGCGCACCTGCCCGATGAAATGAGTTGGGTGGCCCAGCTTTGCAGCACCAGCTGCTTGGTTGGCACCCTGGGTGTAGCAAACAGGGAGTGCAATGCAGCTCAGGCATTATACCTTTGAAGCCCTGTGTGCTCATTTGATGGCAATGGTGATGATGGTGATGATGATGGCAATGATGGCAATGATGGCAATGGTGATGATGGTGATGATGATGGCAATGATGGCGATGATGATGATGGTGATGATGATGGCGATGGTGATGGTGAGGAATTGTGCATTCATATCTACAAGCCCAAGCTGCGTCAAACAAGGCGGGTAACGCTTTCGACTCAGGCGCACCTTGCCTCCAGGCACAGTGTCCATCCCATCAGCAGCAAGGGTCTCCCCGGGCAGCGGTACGCGTTTCACTGGTAGAACCAGGTCACAGTTCAGGCTGCCCACCTGTAAAAGAGAGAAATTTAAGAGGTGTGCAGTGTGAAGCTATGAGCGCATGGAAGCACTCATTTGTAGCAATGTTCATTCACGCATTTGCTCTAAGTGGCAATTGTGCACGCACGCACGCACGCACGCACGCACACACGCACACACACACACACACACACACACACACACACACACACACACACACACACACACACACACACACACACACACACACACACACACACACACACACACATACACACACACATACACACACACACACACACTACTACTACAAACAAATACACACAGCAATAAGATGTATTGCTTGACCAACTTCTGGTGATTGCTTGCTGGGCGAATTCACGAGGGATTTCACACCCGCTCACACTGGTGCTCACCACTACAAGATCCTTCGTTGTCACCATCGCAGCGATGTTGGGCCTCTTTCTGGTTGATGGTCCCCAACTGTTCCGGGGTGGCGAGCTGTTGCTGATGCGCTTGTGCGTGGCCGGTTTCGTCAGCGTCTGCATACGATTGAGCTATATGATTTTAATTCAAACATGCCCCGAGCATATGCTTATCTGATTTGTGGATGCAAGGGTTGGTTGATGCAAGTGCAAACATTCAAAATGGTGAAATACCACAGTAGTACAGTAACAGTGAAATAATATTGAAATTTAAACACATGTTACAATCGCTTGTAAATCCATCTTTGAACTTGCCCGCACGCCTTGGCATGCAAGCATGCAGAGGTCTGCAGAGGCAATTGCAGAGGAAAGCATCCAGCAGCAGTATAAGAATACATGGAAAACATAGACAACTTGCAGTAGGTGCGTCATGCCTGCTTGCTGGTAAGTTGCTTTGCCTGCCCCATCTTACATCCAGACCCCTCATGGACACAGCATGTTAACTTTACATGGTTTACACACACACACACACGCACACACACACACACTCCTACACACACGCACACACACACACATGCGCACACACACACATGCGCACACACACACACACACACACACACACACACACACACACACACACACACACACACACACACACACACACACACACACACACATACACACACACATACATACACATGCACGAGTGGTTCCCCGTTCGCACATAACCAACATATCTGGCAATTTTTACGTTGGAGCAATGGCAGCTTGTCTGATGTCCTATCATCAACTCTGTGACGCACATAGATTGTTCATTTGCCTCCATTTGGATCCAAAAAGTGTGCATACAAGCAGAAAATGAACCATTGCCAGAGCAGGAAGGGCACTTTCAAGCGGAATTTCAACCAGCAGCACATCTCAACCTGGGCTCTACAAAAGGCCAGATCTGTACCAGGCAGTGTTTTCTTACCGCAATTTTGAATTGGAGGTGAGCTCAGGTCTCAGATCTGGCTACTCATGTTGCATGCACCCTGCATCTCAGAACCCTTGACATAGGCTAACGCTTTTGCAATGTCCCACACTCGCAAAACAGGTGAAATTTTTGCAGGCATCCTTCAAAAAGCATGCGCAAGGCAGCGGAGCAGGACTGCACTCAGTCCTTGACTTAGGGTGAGCCCTGCTACGCTGCATACTCAAGCAGAACCAGGTGAAAGGAAAGGAAAAGGTACATGCCTGTACCTGCCTACGAGGGCAGCTTAGCTGAAGCAAGAAGGTGTCTGTAACCAAACCAACCTAAAAGAGCCAGGTTGAGTGTAAGGTGAAGGAGGCATTGCTGGGATGCAGATGCGTGCTCATTTTCCTGCTCTCCTCTTTTTTTAGAGTGACGAGTGTCAAGAACACAGAATCAGAGACAAATGTGTGTGCACTCGTGCGTGTGCATCAACCATCCAGCTGTATCATGTGTGTAATGCTGCAGGTGTGGCCCGGGTGAGCATGCCCTTGGGCTTGCATTAGGGGGTGTGGAGACTGTGGTGGGGTTGGACCTGAGCGAAGAGATGCTGGCATATGCTGCAGACAATGCGAGGCGCAGGGGCGCTGCTTCCCAGCTAGATGCTGGGAAGCTGCGCTTTGTGCAGGGGGATATGTGCTCTTTCCGCGCTCCTAACCTGCTGGCAGGCAGCGGGGGCTTCGACATGGTGACATGCCTTTTGGGAACGTTTTCCCACTTGTTAGACAACACTCAGGTACGACAGCCTGGACTGGCTCATACCTAGCTGTAGGTGTCCTCACCCATTTCTTGAAAATGCTTGAAAAAGCACTTGATCCACCATCCGCTTGCACCCTTGGTTTTGTTGCCATGCAGACAGTTACAAAAAGCGGGAACCCATGTGACCGTCAGCTGTGCGCTCGGCTTGCTGGTCTGGAAAAGCAATATGCCTGTATGTTCCTCATGCGCAGGCCCTTCAGGCCTTCTCATGTATACACAATGCTCTCAACCCGGGTGGCTTGTTTGTGCTGGAGCTTTCTCATCCAGGTGAGGGTCATGGCAGAGGACCCACATTCTGTGTTGTAACGGTAACAGCTTGGCTTGAGCAGCTTCCACACCTTGTCCATACTTCCACTAGTGCTTAGTTTCAACACACCTTCATGCTGCAATGTTTTGAAAAACATTTGGTGGTGACAGGTTGAAGGACAAAATTTAAGGTGCCTGAAATTTTGGGCTGGAACCCTATGATCCCCAAACCGAGCCCCCCTCCCCATCCCGGTGCCCCTACCCAGACAAAAAAAGTAATGATTTGCCCCACTTTTATTTTCTACTTCCACCAGCATACTTTGCACAGTTCAAAAGTGAATCGCTGTAGAGCAATGGGGCAAAAACGAAGTTGCAAGCGCTCATGCATGCACGCCCTGCCAGGCACCTGCAACTGGCTAGCAAGCCGCAAATTGTCATCCTGACTTAACTATACTTTTGAGCTGCTCGCATTGTCACTATCCTTGAAGTTTGAATTGATCTGCTGCATCTTTGCATTCGCATTCCCAACGGCCCACGCCCATGCGTGCATGGTAATGGCTTCTTCATACTAATAATAATAGGCCCCCATTCACCCATGGCACCAAAAGGGTATCATTTGACAGGGATTGGTCTGAAGAACCTGAAGAGTGACTGAAGCTGAAGAGTGACTGAACCTGAAGAATCTGATGAAGTGTTTAAGGGTTCTTTGAAATGGTGCAAAAAATATTGAAGGGGGGTCCCCAAAAAGTCAAGGCCACGGGGGACTCCTATCCCGAACACCTCCTGTTGGAACCATGTGTGCAAGTGTGTGTATCCCATGTATGTTACAATGTATTTTTATATTACATATATGTGTGTGTTTTAACCGAGATCTCTTGAGCTCAGGATTCCAAATTTATCTCTAGAACGGATTGACACATGTCTTGTAGCTGCCAGAAGTCTTCTACAATTTGGTCGTTCATAACACACCAAGTTTTTGTCAGTTATCCTGTACACTTACACAATCAAAATGTTGCTTATGCAGCTAATGACCCGTCACAAACTGTGTCATCCTCTGCTTCTTTGTCTCAGGGGATTTGTTTGATGGTTCGCTCATCTTGGATGAAACACGGAAGGAGGTGAGGTCAATGCGTACTCTAGGCTAATATGCACCTGCTGCTGCAAAGATCCTTGGCGCAGCTGATGACTGAGCATGTGACTTCTGACTTGTCAGACCTGCTTGTCCTGTTTCTCCCTGTTCCGCAGATGTGGGAGGTGGAGAAAACAAAAAACGGGTCCAAGCTCTTGGTCGAGTGGGGCGACGAGACAGACAATTTTGATCCTGTCACACAGGTTGTTGAAGCTCCGAGATTTTGCCGATTAATACCTGCTACCTCTGCCATGGCTTGTCACGTATTTCAGCATGACTTTCTGAAAGGTAGTTCAAGTGTCATTGTTTGTTGCCCTTGAGGCTGCTTGATCATGCAGGCACGCTCTGTTAAGATGAAGTTTTTGCAAAACTTCCCTTTGCTTGCACCTGATTTGACTTGATCCTGGGCTGAAGCAAACCAGGTTTATCACGTGCCCTGAAAGTGGTTGCAAGGCCAAGTATGTGGGATCAGGCCCAAGATGTTTGTCAGGCTAATGCAAGCTGCAAACCTATGTTACAGCTGAAAAGTTGATTCACTGCTTCTTGGCATGCTTGGCTGTGTGTTCGATGCATTCCTGTACTTGCTGCAGCCAGCAAACGTGTGATCAGGCTGTGATTCCTTTCCTCCAGGCCATGCATGCTTCATAACTTCTTGCCTCCCCGGCATCAGGGTTTGCAGTAAGCGCTGCAGGCCTGAGCCAAGATTGGGTTGTTGAACCAGAAGCCACAGTTCAAAACTGGAATGTGGCTCATGGCATGACATTGGCCTTTCCTCAGGTACTTTGAAGGCTACACTGAAAACATCAAAGACGTTTCCGCACATGACAGCTGCTTGCCACGCCCACACTCTTTGCAGGTTATTGAGCGCCTTGTCTGCATCACTGAATTCAAGGGACAATCAGGAGAGGAGATTGTTGTTGAGGACCATGTGCCAGCAAGGTATGTGTCTTGTAGCTGCGACGCGTCGTGATTTGGCGACCAAAACGCACTTTAGGGTTCAACATTGCGACGCCTGGCAGGGCGTCCTGGAGCACCCTGCGTTGCCAAGGTGCGACGCGAAAAATACTGGGGAGTACCCCCTGTAGCCAAAAATTACCATGTGTTTGTCATGAGTCTTAGATTGTTTTGGGCAAACGCCCAATGTGCCCCTGCCCAAGTTGCCCCTGCCCCATCTCCTCCAGCAACAGCAGCAGAGCGGCGGAGTAGCACATGTGCCCACTGCTGTCCATGCAAGCACTGTGCCTGCAAGCACAGAGGGGGGGGCAGCAGCAGGAGACAGCAGCATAAGAGGCTGATGAGCAATCTGAGGGGCAGGCTGGTGGGGGGCTACCCAGCGCATGTGGGAGTTTGAGCATTTCCCAGTTGAGAGAGCAATCGCAAAATGGTCAGCTGCAAAGCAGCAGTGGCCAGCGCCCTTGGGCATTCAGCAGCAGCAGCCCATCACCATCTTCAAAATTGATGATGAAGACTTAGTTTTAGATTCAGGGCTTATACTTGAAAATGTGTTTTCATCTCAGATGGCAGCTTGACCTGTCTAACTGACCAGAGGGGAATGCCACTGACCAGTCTCTTAAGGGGAATTGAGTTGGTGTTCATATTGTGGGCGGTTGGTGTGTGGAAATTTCGTTTTCTTTAATATTTGGGGTTGGCACATACCGTATATCCTTTAAAGAATATAAGTATATATCGTTATATAACCAAATATACCGTGAATGGTTATAGATATAACGTTATAGGATTGCAGATCTACCCCAAGGGATCAGTCATCTGACCCCAAAACTTCAAGGTAGGTGTATTACCCTTGTAAACAGATATTCCCAAAAGTTGGGTCAAAAAAAATAAAAGTTGGAAATTTCCTAGGTTGTAAACTCTTCAAATAACGTTATATGCCCTGTCTAGGGCAAACAGAGAATGCACTGCCTCTCTTGCTTCTAGTTGCCAAGTTCAAGGCTCTCCTTAGCTGCATTTAATCTGCTGCTGCTGAGGTGCTGCCTAATCCAATCTGCTGCTGCTGAGGTGTTGCCTATTCCAATCTGCTGCTGCTGAGGAGCTGCCTAATTGTACCAGCTGGCAGGCATGTTTGCCTTAGTGTACACAAGCCTTTCTGCTGTTTCTCTGCTCAGTATGTTGCGCAAGGCTGTGTATGTGCGTGCCCACGCCGACCAGTTGCGCTCAGCAGCTGTTGTGGTAGCATGTGCTGAAAGCAGCTTTTGAGCTGCGTGAGCGAGCAGAGGAAACTGTGAGCTGGCTTTGGCTGACCAAACATTGCACAAAAAGGAGGGCCTGTCTGCAGTCTAGATCTGGAGGCTGTGCTTGCTGGCCTGGTAATCCCTTCGCTTCAAGACCCTTGCGCAGAGATGGGCATTCCATCTTGATGAAAGGGACCTCTTCCTTGATGATGTGGATGGCAAGCATGCGGTGCACCTGCTCTTCTTGGACTGGGCGCACAACAAGTTGTCCAATCCACTCTCCTTGGCCCTCTTGGGTGGTGTCATGCTGCTGCCCAAGGACTGAGGCAGGCTCTCCTCTCCCTCTCACGCGCGGCGCACAGCGCCTCTGGTTGTGGGGCTTTCTGGTGGGCTGGCTTTCATTGCTGCTGCTTTTGCCAAGTTCTGGGGCTTGCATTTGAGGTCCTTGTAGGACTTGGAAGGGTTGTTAGCGCTGAGAGGCTGCTTGCATTCCTTGCATTCCAGCACACACACCCCACCATAATTCTCCCTTATCACAGGGTAAAGCTTGCCGTCCCAGGGATGGCTTCCCTTCTTGAGCTTGGCCAAGAGGTCATGGGGCTTAAGAGCCCCCACCACGTGCTTCTGCTTCCCATCATCACCGAGCACCATCCATTTCTGCTTCTCATTTGAAGTGCTCATGAGAGCAAACCGAAGTTAAAACAATAAAGACTCGTACCCTGCAAGGCCGGAAAATCGCCAATCGCGATTTTGGCACTGGTTATAAGGATTTTGTGTATAACGTTATGTACCGTTATATAACGTTATAGTTATACAACGTTATATACTGAACACCGACCCCTAAATATTTGTAAGTATGGTACAGGTGTACCTGCCAAAAAAATTGCAACCCGCTACACGGGTTTTGGGCTGGAGCAACCAGTGTAGCCATTTTGCTACACACCCCAACACCTTATGAAGAGCACTGTGGTGGGTAGTGCTAGTACTTCTCTCTCTCTCTCTCCTTTGTGACGTAGGAACTGGCTTGATCAGCACACCCTGGCGAAATTATGCCAAGAATGGACCGTGCATTTCCATTTAACCACAGTCCTGAGCAAAGATGCTTGCTTTGGACTGTGGCTACATAGGCCAGTTGCCCTTTGTCGCTTTGTACGAGAGGGACCAAGGCTGCCCTTTTTACATGCAAGAGTAGAAACGTCCTGACAGATGCTTAAATTGGCGCATTGACCAGTGTTGTTTAGTTTGTGCATCATTCCAGCTTCCTTACTTGATGCGGTTGCAGGCAGTTCACAGCGCAGGAAGTGGATCTTCTTGCACGTGCTACAGGTATTTCCCCACAGCCTTGACTCAATATTCTGATGTGGATAATATGCAAAGTAAGGCACACATGTGAGTGATGACATGGAATGTGGATAGTATGCAATGTGCATGGGCTCCCTTGCTGCAAGCATTCAGTGTGCTGGCATAAGGCAGCAATATTGTATTGTCATCCTTGCGCAGGGTCTAATGTTATATGCATCATTCCAACTTTGATTTTGCTCCCAAACTTTCTCCCAAGCTTTCAAAAAGGGTGTTTTCAAGGACAAATTTGGCATGTGGCGGTCTTAACACTTGCGTTGCTAGAAAAGTCTCACAGACCTTGCAAATTGTACATACCATTTTCCATTCTTCGCCTTGGGTCTTGGTTTTCATCAAGGGAAATACTAATCACAGCAAAGGACCAACCCTGCAGGCCTGGAAGTTGTAGAGCTGTATGGTGATATGGAGCAAGGCGTCAGCTTGACCCACGAGGAAGCATATCGGTGGGTTGATCTGGATTAAAAATGTCTGCGCGTGTCAATGACCGTATATGTTGGTGGCTGCATATGTCAATGCAGATGTGCAGGGGGTAATGTGCAGCAAGGGAGCATGCACTCAGATAAGGTCAATTTTGCCCATTAAACCAAAACAGAGGAGAAGAGGGAGGAAATCAATACTGAAATCTACATAGGCAGAGAAAACTTACCCTGCATCAATCAAGGTTAAGGAAACACATTCGACCTTGGTTGGCAGCTCAGGAAGCCTACTGAATACTTGCAGCCGCGGTTGGTAAGCACGCTGCGCTGCTCTGGTCAAGCACAGAGCCCTCTGAGCTGCTTGTTATGGAAATTGCTGGGTGTCAGAAGCGGACGTACTGCCCACGACCCCTGCATGAGTCTTTGTGTACCGTACGTCTGTTTTACCCATCTGCAGACATGTTCCACCTTCCAATTATCTACTTGATCATTGCTTCAAAATATATCATCACATTCATCCTCTGCTCCCGCTTCTGCCCATGAAACTGCTTATCTTGCTTCAAAGGAGGGAAATGTGATTGGAGTCTACATGGGCCAAAGCTTTAGGCAAAAGCGGCTGTTTGATGCGTTCAACAGATGTCTTTTACTTTGCTTTGCACTTTGCAATTGTGTTTGTTCATCATGCTTTCAGCACTGTATTCTGCATGATCACAGTAGGTGGCTTATCTCTGCCATGCAGTTGCGTTAGATTATCACTAGCTGAGGGCATCAAACGCACAGTCTTTGTGCGATTCAATTATCCAAACCTCTGCCTATTCTTGTAGTTAGCAAAGTATTTTATATAGAGGTTTCTAGGGAACTGCATGTTGTATGGAGGATTGACTACAGTCTTTGAGAGCCAAGGCGTCTGTGGCCAGGCCGTCCACCCTGTAGATTTGTCAATCTCGTGGCCTGAGCCCCAAAACATTGCTTCACATTGAAAGGGTAATTAATCCTTGGGGTCAGTCTGCAAGACAGATCTGGCTGCAGCATACATGTAGAAGTATATGAGTATTGCGATCAATAAAAGTGCATCATTTGGACTCCTTGTTTTTCTTTGTGCAGGCTTGTCGCAGTGCTGCGAAAGAGTCATGGGAGTTGACAGGGAGGAGCCGTTTATCAAAGAATAAAGTACCAGGAAAGAGCAAAAGTGTAGACCATGGTTATTGAAAACGTCTTCTCTGTCCCAATTTTCTAGTTTCTATTAAGTACCTTACCGACTCTAATGTTTTGCGACGCTGATTTATTGCGAGGGCCCTAAATTAATTTCATAATTTTATTGCGAACATTAAGGTTTGCGAGGAGGTTCCAGAAGTTAGCAAAATT
This sequence comes from Dunaliella primolecta, assembly GCA_914767535.2. NCBI lineage: Eukaryota > Viridiplantae > Chlorophyta > Chlorophyceae > Chlamydomonadales > Dunaliellaceae > Dunaliella > Dunaliella primolecta. The sequence goes on from OU611751.1 coordinate 13,641,946, forward strand.
TGCGAACACCAACAAACGTCCAGCAACAAATGGGGCTCAGGCCCGTTTCTTAGCCTTTCCCAGAGGTGCATGCAACCCCTCAGTCTGTGTCCATAGCCTCAGCCTGCTCCTCTGTGGTCTCCTCCTCTATGTCTGAGACCTCCAGCAGGTCTGCATGCTTGCGCCTACCCCTGCCACTGCCACTGCTTCCTTGTGCCAGAGCCCCTGCCCCTACCCCTGCCCTTGCCCTTGCCCATGGCTGCCTGGCTGGCTGTGGAGTCATCAAAGATTGTCTTTGGCTGCGCTTGGTCTTTTGCCCCTTGTGGCTCCATTTCTGGGCGCTAGAAAGCCCACATTAAAAGACATAGTTTTGCAAGGTCCGAAAAAAAGTGATTTTCATCGACGCTGGAGTATTGCGAGGGGCGCTGAGGGTTAGTTAATTCCTCGCAATAAACCCAGTGTCGGTAAGGTATGTTTGAAGTTGGCTTGCAATTTATTTCATATTATGTCAATTTCTTGGCCAGAAGGGATGACCTTATGGATAGACTTCAACCTCTGCACTTGGAGTTGTTATAGAAAGCCTGTGCACGTGGGTTTTTCTCAATTTCCTTTTTTTATCAAGGATACAAGGACAATTTCTTTAATAACAGTAAGAAAACAAATAGGTAGGGAGGACATTAAATTGCAAGTCTCCATGCCCATCCCGTACATTGTGCACACAAGTTGACCACCAATGTGCCATTGAAAAATGTTGTAACTCTTACAGCTATTACTCATTACTTTAGTATTAGATTAAGGTAAGGCAAGGGTACATTGCTATATCCGCCGACAAAGACAGCTGAGCTGAAACACTGAGGCCTGTATCCAAACCTGGCTAAAAGTCTCAACTCATAACTTGGACTTCCAAGTTACAAGGTTTACAAGGATAAGGCCTTCAGTCAAGAAGTGCGACTGCTAGCCTGCTCATAAAAGGCAATCAATTCATGAAGGAAATAAGGAAGTTTGTTGTTGTTCTGGTTCAAAAAAGCAGACACATCATGAGATTCTGCCTGTGAGAACAAGGGAGCATATTTCCGGCGGAGAGAGACCACCTGGGTCCATTCCAAGTTAAAAAGGGTTATGTTGGTTGTGGTCTGGTGTTTGATGAAACAGCTTGAGGTGAATTATGCTCCGAGGTTTTAAAGTTGATCAGATAATTGCCCAGAACATTTGATGAATAGCGTCCTGCTGTATATGCATTCATTTCAAGTATGCCTATGCAAAGCTCCATGTTCACTAAGGTCTTTGGTGAGGCCCTAGCTAGCTTGCTAGTTAGAAAACCTTTCCTTGATTCACGCAGCCGGACATGGTTTGCGTAGTCTTTTATTTTCATAATGGAATTGAGCAGTGTTTGGCATTCAAATAGAAGAGGATTTATTTAGATTGAATTGAAGTTTTGCGTATGCCATTACGCTACATGCGTGAAGGTTGAGTAAGGCTACATCGCTGTGTCCGCCTACAAGGGCAGCTGAGCAGAAACACTGAGGCCTGTATCCAGACCTGGCCCAAAAATGCTCAGCCCGCAAAACTTAGACTGGAAAGAAAAGAAAATAAAATCAGGTTTGCTGCGGTCTGGTGTTTGCGTTAAAAAAGACCGCAAGGCGGTCCCACCAGCACAGATCGAACTCGAACCTGCGACTCCCACCCCACGAGACAGCAAATGAACCCTATTGCACACTGTGCATTGGCAATTCAATTTTTAGGGATCCTTAAATTTCCGGGAGGCACAAAACTGTACGAAGAAAGAAAAGGAAAACTACGTAGGCAGAGGAAACTCTCCCTACATCAATAAAGGAAAAGGAGACACATTGGCTCAGAAGAGCCGTGAGTCTCCTCCACCACCCCTCCACCACAATCCTGTACGTCATTGTTTGTCCAGTTGACGTCTAGTTATGCTAGTAAGGAAAGGGAAGGAGAGGAAAGGCTTTCGTTGCTGTACATCATGATGCCTACTAGGCATCACGTAGTACGTGAGCAATTTAGCCGAAGCAAAGTTGCATTGAACCAAACCACTCCGATCTGGAGAGAAAAACCCACGTAGGCAGTGATAACACTGCCTACATCAGGGGACACATGAATGATTGGCACAGAGAGCTGTGAGTCTCCCTCACCAGAGGGGAAGGGTTACAAGGGGGGTTGGCCTACAGCCTGAGAGTCTGGCTCATCGGCTGCTGGTGAAACATTCTCATCCAGCATCAAAAATTGAAACCAATTCAGACAAAAATTTTGAAAATCTGTGCGAAACTTGATTTCGAAAAGCATTGACCCCGAAATCAGTCAAAAAGTGAAAGCTTGCCAAGAAAGGAATAAAATCAGTGTTTGGAAGCTGGGCAAAAGTGTGTAACGGTTTAAAAAGATCAATGAACAGGTCCTTGTATTTTCTGCGCAGCTCACACAACTCACAGCAATTGCAATAGAAAAGAACATGTTTCTCGTCCTGGTCTTCAGCACATCCACACTTATCACAAATATTTGAACCACCCAACCATTTACAGGACTCGACCTTCAAGCAGTGGGCACGTAACCTAAACCTACTCACATTCCTCATGACTCCTTTATCCAGATCCTTAAATAAACTTTATTTATATCATATTGAATATGATGGGATGCAGAAGGTTGTGCGTGCTGTTTGATTCAAAGGTTTCCCACACCAATGATGGTAAGTCACTGCTTTTCTGTTCACCTCTCGGGGACTTAAGGCGTCTGCTTCCCTCCAAACCTTCTGCTGTCTGTACCTCAAATCCCCTACAAATCCTGCATGGGTGTCTTGGAAGCACTCAGCAATTTGTGTTTAAACACCTCCTCATTGCGCATGCCATTAAATGATTTAGATACATGTGCAGACCAACAAGACTCTTCCATATCAGCAAGGTGTAAATATGCCTTCAGCACTTGGCGTAGTGTTTTGCTGTTAGAAATAAGCATATTGTTGAAAATTTTAACAGCAGCCCTAATCCAATAAAACTGTAAGGGCTCTTGACCACACTCTCTCAATACTGGCCAGTTTGTGGCAGTACTCTTCACACCTAGAAAACGCCTTAAAGAGCATATTTGCCTTTTTTGCAAATGGCTTTTGAATTCACTGCCTTCTCGTAAGTACTCTGTACCCACACTTGGCACGCGTACATCCCAGCCGGAATGCCATACACCTTAGAGAGCCAAATCAGAGCATGCGGCCTATTCTTTAGATCATGTTCATGCACAAACTCCTTAATCCTTTGCTGGGCAGCCATGTAAATCCGCACTGAATGCTACTTAGAACCTTCAGATTCATGTGCTTGTCCACAAGCACACCGAGGTATCTAAACTGCTCTTTCTCTGGAAGAGCCACGTCTCCATACATGAAAGTAGGCAGAGAAGAACACGACCTGCTATTAAAATGCATGACCTCTGATTTTGATGTATTGAGAGCCAGCCCCTTTCTCATTGCATATGCTCGTAATCTATTCAGCATAGCTTGCAGTTGACCTGGGTCATTGGTAGTTAAACTCAAGTCGTCTGCATATAGCATGTATGAAACGCCATTCACTCCATCCCCTGTCACAGCACCTCTGATACCTTCACTAATATCTCTGACCATGTCATTGATGTATAGAGAAAACAGGAGAGGGGACAGGGGACAACCTTGCTTGACTCCATTTGTTGGACGCACACGTGCCCTTTTATCCCCATCCATCAGAATATATTCATCATCCTGTCTGGCTGCCAATGCCCTGTCATTCCTAGCATGGTAACTGAGCGTCACAATATTGCTTGCAGGATGATTTTGAAACTGGTCAGTGAAGGCTCTTATGGGGCCAATCTTGTGCAGTTGGATGCAGGCAATACAAACCCTTTGGCCCAGCACGACCTGCAAGTCCCTGAGCAAATTTCTAATCGCACTGTGCCTTCCTACCTTTTTAAACCCATGATTCCTATTCAAACCAGACGCAGCTCCAGCCGCCCTGATGCTATCTTGGTGACTCCTCACCCCGCTAACCCAAACAGGCCACCCTCTCCACCCTCACACAGACTACTGCGCAGTATGGGGAGTAGCACGACTTCAGCCCGCGATATTCACTGATAGAAATTAAATACTGTGAAGATACGAGGCCTAGTGCCCAGCTAGAAGCCTCACAGCAACAACACAGCGAACTGTGCAAACAACTCCAAGGTGCAGAGATTACTATCCACCCTATCCTCCTGGGTGTGGGTGGGACCATTTACAATGCCCATACCCTTGATCAATTCAATAAATTAGGGATTGACTCACAGAGATCTGATACACTTGCAAAAAAACTCCATGCCCATTCTGTACAATTTGCGCACAAACTTACCTCTACCAGACGTGCCATTGAAAATAAAAACACTCATCACAACGCTGGTGCCCTGGAGCATCGTGCTGCCAGAAACCCACCTGATCCACATTAATTTCCCTCTAATCTTCTGGTGAGGGAGACTCCCGGCTCTTTGAGCCAATGTGTCTCTCTTTCCTTATTTGATGTAGGGAGAGTTTTCTCTGCCTACGCAGCTTTTTCTTTTTCTTTTCTTTTTCATCATCCTGGTGGAGGGGAAGAGGAAAGCAAGTGCGGGTATGGTGAGTTCCTGGCAGCATGCAGCCCCAGGGCACCAGGGCACTTGACAGGTCGAGTGTTTTGTTTTCAATGGCACGTCTGGTTGAGGTAAGCTTGTGAGCATACTGCACAGAATGGGCATGGAGCTTTTGTGCAAGCTTGGTAGACCTTTGTGGGTCAATCCCTAGTTCCTCTTGTCTGATCCAGGGTATGGGCAGTATATATAATCCCACCCACACCCAGGAAGATTGTGTGGAGAGTGATCTCGGCACTTTGAAGCTGTTTGCACAGCTCACCGTGTCGTTGCTATGAGGCTTTGAGCAGGGCACCAGGCCTTGTACCTTCACAGTATTTCATTTATATAGAAAGAGAAAGAAAGAAAAAGTACGTAGGCAGTGAAAACTCCCCACATCAATTTATTAAATGGGACCACATTGGTGCAAAGGCTGTATGACCACCCCACCATGAAGTTCAGACTGAAAAAAGTACAGCAGGCAGAGAAAGAAGAAAGGTCCAGCAATGAGAAAGAGGTCATGACACCTGAAAAACTGGATTTCCAGACCATACAGCAAGCAGAGTCAGCACGGTTAGCCTGCCAACGAAGGAAGGCCGTGCCCAGCAGCTACCTGCCGAGCACAACTAAAGAAGTGAATGAAGTGAAGTGAAAAGAAATGAAAACTACATAGGCAGAGCAAAACCTGCCTCCATTGGTCAAGGAAAAGGAGACAAAGTAAAGTGAATATGGAGGTTGTGCCACAACCGCCAGTGGATGTTGAATTCATCAAGTTGCCTGGCTGGAGATGTGCTGCTCCTTTCCTCTTCGTTACCTCTCATACTGTGGAGTACCTCAGGCTGGTGTGAGGGGGTAGTACTTGGTCTTTTGGGGTATTTGGGTTCACAAGGCAAGGAGTGACCAAGATAGCATCAGGGCGGCTGGAGTTGCATCTATCTTGATCAGGGATACTGGGGTCAAAGAGGTATTGTAGCATTAAACGACCAGAGGCTTGCTCAGTGATGTGCAGGTCATGCCGGGCCAGACAACCTGCGCTGCCCACATTCATATGCACAAGGTTTGACCCATAAGCGCCTTTGCTAACCACTATCAAAATTTTGAAAGTGGTTATTCATTCTGCTGGCAATGTTGTGCTGCTCAGTTACCATGTTACAGATGACGGGGCATTGGCAACCTGAAAGGACGTGGAGAACGCTCAGCTATCCACATGATGACGTTATGGGAGAGGGCATATAAGGCTAGTAGATATTTTGAAGCGGACTGCGTGATTTTGAGTGTAGAGGTATTGGAAAACTGTGCGTTTCATTTGGGTAGAGATACAGGGAATGCTCCAGAAGGCATTGCTGAGAATTGCGGAGAACAAGCGCAGAAACATAAACATAAATAAAAGAACAACTGAGTAGGCAGTGGAATCACTCCCCGCATCAAACAAGGAAGCTTTCATACCATTATCCTGGCCGCTGGTGGGACGTGTTTTGCTGAGCACACACTCAACCAGTTTTAACAATTCAAGTTTGGGCTGGACCGCCAATTTGCCATCAAGCTTGCCCGTAAGCTTCATGCCCACTCTGTCTAGTATGCTCACAAGCTTGTTACCACTAGGCGTGCTATTAAAAACAAAAAACTTCCAACAGCCAGGTCCTGGAGCAGCAGTGGAGCTGGTTGTTCCAGTAACCCTCCAGATCCCCATTAGCACTCTGAGGTCTGTAGCCTTGTGGTGGAGGAGACTCAGTCTGACTCACGGCACTAGTAAGCCAATTAAATGTGTCTCCTTCTCCATAATTTATGTAGGGAGAGTTTCCTCCTACCTGCGTAGTTTTTCTTCTCTTTCTTTTCTTTGAGGAAAATAAGATGCCTAGGGCTGCATTGTCCGACTAAGGAGTCTTTCCATTTCTTTTTTTTGTACCTAGGGCTGAGGCACCGTGAATCTCCTCCAATATTGTCGTCAAGAGTCGCAAAAGTCTTCTCCAGAGCGCGTCTGGTGCTGACATTTACAGGTGTGCTGGACAGAATGAGCATCAAGCTTCAGAGCAAGCTTGGTGACCTTATGAGTGTCAAGGCCAAGCTCTTAAGGGGCTTCAAAGTGAAGGGGCTTCAAAGTGTGAGGGACATAGATGACCCCGCCCACACAGAATGTTATGTAGGGTAACTTGAGCTCAGGCTCTTGAAGGATGGCGACAGAGGTTACAGCGTTGCTGCTTGGAGGCCTCGCAACTTGAGCTGACTTTTAAGCCTGGTTTCTTCACGGTATTTGGTATCCACAAGATGGCTAGGATGACGGACCTTGGAAGCAGGTGGGGTTGCTGATATACTCGGGTAGGGTTCTATCTGTTGAGTGTTCAGGGACCTGCAAAAACATAAAAGCAGTGTTGCTAGTAATGAGGGTGAACCCCCTTACTAGCAGCCTTCTTTTTTCCTCGTGTGAAAGACTTCTCTCGGAGACTCACGGCTTCTCGAGCCAATGCGTCTCTTTTTTTTAACTGGTGCTGGGAGTGCCTTTGCCGCCTATGTAGTTTGTCAATAAAGAAAGAAAGACAACGCAGTCCAAGTCTGGCCGCGTGCCTCAAGGAAAGGCCTCCTGCCCTGAAAGGCAGGGTCCCACCACAAACCAATTAAGTAGTTTGTCAGTAGATCATTGTTTGGCTGCCTTCGCAAGTTTGAGACTATTAGGAAAGAAAATTTTTTAAAGGGTTATTTGGATACCCTGTTGTCTCCTTTGCCCATGAGGGTTGCAAGCTGCAACTCAGAACCTTTAAGATTAACAAGCCCAGAAAAAGAAAGAAAACATTACGCAGTCCAGTCTGACTGCTGGCCACATGCGTGAATGGAAGGTTCCATGAGAAGCAAGTTGGCTAGAGCAAACACATTGCTTTCAAGCCCTGTACATGAAGAGCTAGCCTAAGGCCCCTGAACAAGTTGCTCAGCACATTGATCAAAGACCAATTCTCCTTGTTGGTTCCTGGCCAAGCCGGGCTTTGTCTAGCTAGGCCTGTGAGCCTTGGTGGTCAGTCCCTAACTAACTCGCTAGTTAGGGGACCTTTCCTTAATACATGCAGCCAGACCTGGCATGCGTAGTCTTCTCTTTTCTTTCATTTTCTTTTTAAAGACAAAAAGATAATTTTGGCGGTCAGTGTTTGGCAGTGCAAAAAGGAAAAGCTTCGGCACCCAAAATCGGAGTAGCCCTGCAATTGCAATGATTCAAATGACTGAGGAATCATCACCATCGAGGCATTGATCCAAATAATGTACATAACTTCCTTACATGTATTCCAGTTCAACTTGAGGTCACCGCTTTACCCAATGCCAGGATCTGCATGAACTTTGACAGCTCATGTTAATCCGTTTCCATTGCTTGATTTGTTGCAGGCCCTTGGCCTGTGACCTGTAGGCCCGACCCTGCAGAAATACAGATCAGGAAATAGAAATTTTATGACAGCAGCAAGCTTTCTTTTGAAGCCTGTAAGTTCAAGGATAACGATAAACACTTGCACACCACAGAAATGTCGATGCAAGGAGTTTGCACTTGCACTGTTTCTGCGTCTATCTCATTTTGCAAGACATGCTTTTAAGTGGTCTCTAGCCATGACAGTACTCTTCTGGTGCATGGAAAATGAACAGAGCCAAGTTTCCCTGCTTATTTACATGAACTCCAAGCTTTAAGGGGTTGAATTTGCTACTTTTACCCTGAATCCACTCATCCCAACAAGCTTCAGAGGAGCCCCATCTTGAGCAATAAGAGTGAATAAAGCAAATGCATTAGAGGTAAAGCATCAGGCACGCATGCACCCGCGGTGTAGAGCAAGATCAATGGGTGGCTTGTGCAAGCTCCTGTTTTTCACCGCCTGTGCTTTCTGAGCCAGTGTGTCTCCTCTTTCTTAATTGATGTAGGGAGTGTTTCCTTTGCCTACGCGCTTTTCTTTCTTTTCTTTTCTTTTCTTTGCCTGTGTTCAGGGTAATCACCCATGACCACCTGGCCATTGATGCGCACCAGCAAGCTGACAGGCTCAACGAAACCAGGAAAACTGTCTGCTAAACTAGCCTCCGTTGTCAAGCAAACAGGTTGCTGTGGCCACTTGGACAATTCATTGCAAGGCTTGGTGTGAAATGGCCCATTGAACAGCCTGGCTGTTGCTGAAGGCAAACAAGTCTCACACATAGCACGTCATTTACTAATGTCTCCCATTTTTCCATTTGGCTTCCTCTCTAAATCAGAGAGAAAACCTCCTTACAGGTTGCCCAGATCATTGCTCATTGAGTGCAACACATAGCACATGAGACTCGTTGTACACAGTGCACAGACTCGTTGTACACAGTGCACAGACTCGTTGTACACAGTGCACTTCCGCCTGGCTACACTGCTTACATTGGAGACTGGTAGTATTGCCTTCTATGCACCTTCTCCCTTTCATTCAAACAAATCCTTGTTGGCAGCAACATTCAAAAGTGTTCTCTTGAGTGCTGCTTCTCAATCAAAAACCTTAAATCTTTGAACTGTACTGAACCTTGCTTGCAGCGCACCTGCAAAGGCTTCTTTGGTTGGAGCTGGAGACCCAGGTGGTGCAGCTTGACTTATAAATGGCTGCGCTGCTATCTGCTGCTGGGGCATGGTCTGCCAACCTGTGTTTGCAGGGGCTGCAGCTGCTGGCATTGCACCTGGGGGAGCTGCTGCTTGCTGCTGGACTGCTTGCATGGCCGCTTGCTGGGCTATGGCCTGCTGGTCTGCAGGTGTAGGGACTGCAGCTGCTGGCATTGCACCCGGGAGAGCTGCTGCCTGCTGCTGGGCTGCTTGCATAGCCGCTTGCTGGGCCATGGCCTGCTGGTCTGCAGGTGCAGGAAACATTGCTGCTGGCGCTGCAGCTGGGAGAGCTGCCGCTTGCTGCTGGGCTGCTTGCATGGCTGCTTGCTGGGCCATGGCCTGCTGGCCTGCGGGGGTAGGAAATGCTGCTGCTGGCACTGCACCAGAGGCAGCTCCTTGGCTCTGCTGGGCTGCCACTTGCATGGCTGCCTGCTGGGCCGCAACCTGTTGATCTGTAGGTGGAGGGACCTGTACTGCTGGAACTGCACCAGCACCAGCTGCCGCAACCTGCTGTGCTCTTGTGTTCTGCTGAGCGGCTGCCGGCATGGGGGCTTGCACCTGTGAATGTCGAGGAGATTGGCCTTTCTTGCTGCGCATCTTAGAAGGAGGAAAAGACAGGATGGGAAAAAACCACGTTACTTGATCAATAAGGGAAAGGAGGTGCATCAACTCGAAGAGCCGTGAGTCCCTCCACAAAGAAAGATAAAACAAATAAGATTGCGATGAGGGTCTAGGAGTCTTGGTTGATAACATCACTCCACAAAGACTTGCAAGGCTATCAGTATTTTGCCAGTTTGTTTACATGTAGAACAGCATGCATGGGTGTGGAGCTTGCCGATTATTCGAGCGTTAGGCCTTTGCGAACTGTGCTTCATGCTTTGATGCGCAATTTCTCTTGTTTTAGTTTGCTCACAGAATCCTGGAGGGGACCTTCTTGTCCCTGGGCAGGCGGTGGCTTTTCTGGGGGGGCTGTGGCGGCTGATGGATGCGGGGGCCTGTCCGTGGGAGCAGGCATTGTTGGTGTCCGAGTAAGTGCAGGGGATGGGGCTCTCTCAGTGATCGACATTCCGGCTGGCTGATCAGTGGTACTTGGAGGCGGAGGAGGAGGAGATGTCTGAGGCTGAGTGGTTGGAGGGGGCCTAGGCCTCTCTGTTGGGCCCGGGGGCATTGTTGGCGGCTGAGTCGTTGCCTGCGGGGCCTTCCCTTGTGGAAGAGCTCCATGCTGCTTCTGGGCTTCTTCGATGTAGGCATCCACAGCTTGATGAGCGGCATCTTTTGCTGCGCTCAAAGCTGCAGGTGTGAGATCCATAGGCGCACAGGAGACAGGTAGACCTGGACACCTGATAAATTCTGGTTTTCTCAAAACACCTTAGTCACGATAAACTTGTAATTAATTACTCCAAGCGTAAGAGGTTCTTGTAATAGTTTCTGGGCTGGAGGACCCGTGAAGCTCCTGAAGGCCTCGGTTGCTGCTACGATTAATAGTGCCCACATTAACTTCAGTTTGAGTGGTATAAAAGTAGCACCGTACCACATAGGATGATTTAGCGTTTTTTTGGGGGGGGCTCGACAGGATGAGCTCAAGCACCGCGTTGACAGCCTCCGTATGGGGCAAGGTGCGTTCGTGCAAGCGTGGTGCAAGGAATCGTGATGGAGGGATCCTGCTTGCTGTCGCGTGGGTGCAGCCTGCTTCCCGCTGAGCAGGATACCATCTGTCACTCGTCGCCAGTGTTTTTTCCCTCGCAGCCTCGAGCGATCCTGTGTTTCCGCGCATGCACCCCTCTTGAGGCACTCACAAGGCTCCATGCATGCACACCTACACGCACACACATACACACAGGGCAAGCAGGCCCAGATGATAAGCCGGCCCCTGCGCCCGGGCGAGGAGGAGTGCTGTTTGTGCCAGGGTGATGTACCTGCCTTGGTGCGCCTGAAGGGATGCCATTGCAGTAACTATGCAGTCTGCCTGGTGAGTGTACTGCAGCTGTTGTGCGCATGCAAGGAAGCCTGTTCAGGAGGGTGGGGATGCTTTTAAGAGTGCTCATGGCAGCACATTGCAACCCTCCTTGCTTTCCTGGGTTTGCCAAATTGAGGTGCCCCCTCTCAATGCCTGTGTTTTTGAGCAGGCTTGTGTGGAAAACCTGCGGGCAAACAACATATACAGGGTGAGTTTCGCTCAACTCTTGATCTTCGGATGCATTATGTTCAGTTGGCAGCCTGCAGCGCTGCTCACCTTCCCACATGTCTTCATCTTGTAGTTCCTGTCACGGAACACATGCAGAGTAACCAAGGTGTAACTTGCCCATTATGTCGGGGCTTCATAGAGTGCTATGAACCTGTGAACAGGTAAGTAGGGGGGAACAATTGCAAGCAGAACCACAGGTTTCGCATGGTGGGCTGTTCAGGCCTTCACATGCTGGGCACCAAGTAATACTGCGAGGTGCCTCTTGCAAGGCCTTTGCCCCAGCCTGAATGGGTGATGGAAACCTTCTTAACAGTTGCACAGTTGGGCACGTGTCATAAGGGGGTCACCTCTCCAGTTCAGTGGCTGAATTAGGACTCGTCTTATTCCACCCATTGCTGTGCTGGCGCGCAAAAGATAAAGGTTCTGGTTGCAGAGATGGGAGGGCTTCCACCAACAAGCAGAGCGGAACATTGGCATGCTATGTTGTGCTTGCCCTGTTAAACACCCCACCAGCAGTTGAAAAGACATGGGAACAAAGAGTGCTGCTAGTATTCCTGCAAGACTTGCAGCATGTGCTTGGTATGCCATCAAGTGCAAGTCTGTTGTTCATGTTGCGAATTCAGAGCAGGCTTCTCAGGCAAGGCCTCGAGAAAAATTGAGAGAAGACTTTGCACAGGCCTATGCTTCCCAACGACAGAATGTGTAAGACATGGATTAGCATTCTTTTTACGAGACAGCGTCGCCTTGTCATACCTGAAGTCTTTTGAAAAGTACTAACCAAGTTGAAATGACGGGATGAGTAGTACTCAAGGAGAGGCAATTTGAATTGAATTACTTACATCTCATAATGAATGCAGCGCAAAATTTCATGCTCAGCCACTGCTGGCATTTTGAAATGATGGGAAGGTGACAAGATATTGAAAAGAAATCTTGAGAATGAGTTGCGTACGAGCTCACTGGACGCTTGTGTCTCCTTTTCCATGCAGAAATGACCCTGATTCAGAGCAGCTGGAAGCATTATTGACAGAGGCAAACCGTGCTGCCAGAGTTGCTGCCGCTGCAAGAGCTGGTACACCCATAGCAAATAAACCTGAGGTGCGTCTGAACTGTAGGCAAGCTGTTCTGCAGGCTGACACTCATCCTCCCTCAGCATGCTGTCTTGCGTATGGTGCGCTCACCCCCCTGGTGTCATGCATTTGCAAGTGCAAGCATGAAGCAACAAATGAATGCACTTGTAAATGGCCTTTCAACCCTTTTCTGACCTTGCAGGGCAGTCAGGCACTCGCAAGGGCAGATTGGGGTTGCAAATCCTGTGGCAATAGCAATGCATGGTAAGCTGCTCACCGTGTCGTGGCTCAGCAGTTCCGCAGCTAACGAGTTCCTTTGCTACAGTTGCAGTGCGTCTTGTCTTTAAAAGGATGGAAGGTGTGGTGTCATGCAAGCCACGCAGGTCCTCCTCTTTGGCTTGGTTACGCTGCATTGTTTGAGGGTTAGCCCACCCAATTCATCATGGCGAAGCACATCTCGATTTACATCCATGAGAGCAATCCTCCCTCTGCACATCCCATTTGTAGGTAGTCTCCTAGGTGCACACAAGTGCGACAAAGCAATCCTCCCTCTGCACATCCCATTTGTAGGTAGTCTCCTAGGTGCACACAAGTGCGACAAAGCAATCCTCCCTCTGCACAGCCCATTTGTAGGTAGTCTCCTAGGTGCACACAAGTGCGACAAAGCAATCCTCCCTCTGCACAGCCCATTTGTAGGTAGTCTCCTAGGTGCACACAAGTGCGACAAAGCAATCCTCCCTCTGCACATCCCATTTGTAGGTAGTCTCCTAGGTGCACACAAGTGCGACAAAGCAATCCTCCCTCTGCACATCCCATTTGTAGGTAGTCTCCTAGGTGCACACAAGTGCGACACAGCAATCCTCCCTCTGCACATCCCATTTGTAGGTAGTCTCCTAGGTGCACACAAGTGCGACAAAGGCCCACGAATGTATGCCGGCATTTGCAGGTGGTCTCCAAGGTGCACAGAATGTGATCAGCCGGGGCCCAGCCCAGCCCCTGCAAAGCCAGTGAGTTACTGCTGTTTGCAGAACATTACGTAAGTTCGCCCCAACCAAGGTCCAGTGTGCAAGTGACATTCACTGTTGTTGGCAGATCACCTGCATGGCTTGCAGATAGAGCGTTCGAAGTTCCCGATCTCCATTCCTAATCTTGACAGACTGTTACAATGACGCATTTCAAGAGGCGTTTATCAGCATTTCACGCGTGCATGTTTACTCGCTGCCTGACACAAGTTCCCGCTTCTTTGTCTTTAGAATGCTTTATACGCTTTCTGTGCGCTACATTACCAATTTTGGCCAGCATTGCATCCAATGCATAACACTACAGTTGGGTCTTGCTTTTGAAGTGTAGAGAAGAACTTGTCCCCAGATGTCAGCCTGAAAAAAAATATATATATTCCAATACGTTTGGGTGAGTTGCTCCCCTCATCATGGCACCTTCTTCTGCACCCATTCCTATGTCTACCAGTAACTTCATTTTCAAGCAGCTGTATCCTTCTTTCGCTGCCTGGCAAGTCTCCAGCACAGAGTTATAGCTAATCATAAATGTAAATATACGGAAATTATATATTTCAGTATTGTTTTCTACACAAAAACAGACATGCACATCCACCCACCCCTATACATTATTACATACCGTACAGAATTTATATCATCCCGCAAATTAATGTTTTTGAAGGGTGCGGGATGACTGCGGACACTTGAAAAAAAATCACTTTGGAGCATGCGGGAAAATGCGTGAAAGTTAGACATAATTTTCGAAATCATTTGGTTTTGAATTAATCGAAGGCCCTCAAGCGCCAGGAGGGTTGGACAGCTGGGTAGCTTGCTGAGAATCCCAAGTAAGGAGGAGGAGCAGCAGCAGAGGGTTTTTTTAACAGCAGCCCCTAACGTTGTGAGGGATAGTGTAAGGACTGTGCACCTGCAAATTCTCACATAAAGGGGCAGTGTGCATCCTGTTGACGCAATGCACAGCTCTTATCAGAGCAAATAGGGACTAATCGCCCCTGCAGGAACATGCGGGAAACCCAAAATTAAATACTGAGGGGGGAGCGGGATCAGAACGGGAGTCCAAAAATAAACATTTTGTTTAAGGGTGCGGAATGATCAAAATTGTGTACGGTATATTACCTTTCCCACCTTTAAAATGTACCTTATGCAGGCTACTTGGGGCGCCACAGAGGACGTGCGGCAGCAGATCCAGGTGCTGCGCCATCCAACCATGCAGAAGGCGTTCTCAGAACTTGCGGTACCCATTACCCAGCAAAACCAATTGGGAGACTGTGAGTGTCCTCTTGCAATTGCAGACACCTCATTGCTCTGAACATAGGCTGCCTGCTCCTGCTTACTCTTGTATTGAGAAGCATCACAGCTGTTGAGAAGAGAGAGGGGAAGTATAAGTGTGAAAGCAGCACTCAATTGATTTTTAGAAATGAGGTGTGCCCGCCTCTTGACACAAGCTTCTGGTGCTTGTTTCGATTCCAATTAGTTTCTCTGCAACTGTGAGCATTGTAGCTTCCGTTTTGCAGCAGGGTGGCAGGTGACTCTGTAACCTTAAAATCTTGCCCGATCAACTTTTTACGCACCTCACTTGCAGCTTACTTTCAAATTCTTGGTGTTGCTTGCAGTCGACGAAAGTCAAATGATGAAACGCCTGAGAGATTATCCGAAGGGTGCAGATAAGCTGTTGAACCTCGTCAAGGCTCTAAGCGGTGAGATATGGTGCTTGCAATGTAATGGTGGTGGTGGTGCTGCTGCTGCAAGGGTTGGTGCTTACAAGGCTTACAAGAGAAGCCATCAGTCGAAATGCAGACTGCTAGGCAAGGGTCGGTGCTTACAAGGCTTACAAGAGAAGCCATCAGTCAAAATGCTGACTGCTAGGCAAGGGTCGATGCTTACCGTGAGGCGTGTTTCTTGCTGCTGCAAAAAGATCCAGTGTTTCCAATTTGGCGTGATCTTTGCTGCTGCAGAGAGGGTCGGGTGGTTGCAATGTGGAACCAGCCTTTGCTTTTGCAATGGGATTTGGTCCTTGCACTGTGATGTTGGCTTCTGCTGCAGCTCACCTGAACGCTGCTCACTCAAGAAAACAGGCTGCCTAAACTGAACATGAGCTTTCACCCATGCAAAGCCAGGAGTGCCTGGCAGGCTCAATGTGTGGCCTTGGACTTGCGCACGCGCTGCTGACTCATACGTGCTCAAAACATGCTGCAACCGTGGCAGGCATGCCACTCACCTGGTCATTCAGCTGCTCACGACAGGAGTAGCAGGAGTAGGAATAGGAGCAGGGCTAGGGGTAGGAGTGATTAAGAGTAAAAGTGTTCTACACGGCGTAATTAGCAAGTCATCTAGTGTTCATCCCGACACCCCTCCTTGCATGCAGCAGATCATTTGGCAAACTGGTGCTCACCCCAACACTGGCTCGCGTGCTGCAGATCCTGCTTTCTTCAGAGAGTGTTCCACCCACATCCACGGCAACTTCACGGTTCAGAACCTCATTGAAATCCTGGCCCGCATTCGCAACAGCCTATCCTCCCAGAAGCCTTGGGCCATAGAAAACTTCAAGCGCTTCTCCCGGGGTTTAGATCCGTTTGGTACGCGTGGCGTTTGGGCCTTTGCCTGTGCATTCGCTGTGCTCCTACATGCCTGTGCATTCATTGTGTTCCGATACATGTCTTGTTTCCTACCATCTTCCGTGACTGCTTGTGGGCAAGATGCAAGCCCGTTTTGGGGGAAATATTGACGCTCTTTTGAAGATGGACGTTTTTTCCTGAGCGCATGCATACTTCCCAAGCCTGCTGTGAAGCGCTTATCTGTCCGCGCTTTCTTGAGCTCCTGTCCACCATCAGCAGCGTGCTGGCCTGCTGAGCTTGTTTTCGACATGCATGCTGCTCCATCAACATGCTGATGTGGGCATGACACCCTCCCCCTTCCCTGCCTCAGGCTCTCATAAGAACTAGGTGATGAGGATCTGTCTGGAGTGTTCTATCTCCTGTGGCCCTGTTATTCTGCTCAATGATCCACTTTGGTCTTCCTAGCTGCTTTTTGCCACAAATATCCCCTCCTGTCTCCCCGCTGCCGCTTTTTGCCACAAAGATCCCCTCCTGTCTCCCCGCTGCTGCTTTCTGCCACTAAGATCCCCTCCTGTCTCCTTGGCTGCTTTTTTGCCACTAAGAACCCCTCCTGTCTTCCCGCAGAATGCACACCCGCTGCATACTTGCTGCAGCTGTTCATGCCTCCCTTCTAATCTACACCACGCGCTGCTTGCTGCCATGTTCACAATTGACACACACACACAGTTCCTGCATGTCTCCTGCTTCACCGAGCGCTGCTCTTGCAGCATCGTTGCCCATGCGCATCATTTCCTCTCGTGTTTTTTTTTTCCCCCGCTCTGCACCACTGGCACCACTGGCAGCTTCCTCTTTCCTAATGCTTCCCCCTGCATCGTCGGCACCACTGGTAACTTCCTTGCCTATGGCCCCGCAGCTCAGCTGCTGTACACCATGCTCCCGATGGCCACGGAGCTGGCGGTGCACACGCAAGGCACGTACGTCGCGCAGAAGCTCATCTTTTACATAAACAGCCAACAGGAGCTGCTTGACGTGTGCAGGGCGGTGCTGCCAGACACAGTGCTACTGTTGCAGGTAGGTGTGGGCTGAACGGTAGTGCTGTTGCAAGGGGGTGTGAGCTGGATGGTAGCAGTGCTGCTGGGGGGTGCGCACAGGGCTGCTTGCATCATAAACTGTAGGAGCCTGTAGGCGCAGGCCACCGCAGGTGCAGCAAATTGATTCAGCAGGTACCGCAGCATTCCACAACGGCAGGTGCATACCAGCAGGTTCAGCATTCCACAACGGCAGGTGCATACCAGCAGGTGCAGCATTTCACAACGGCAGCTGCATACCAGCAGGTGCAGCATATCAATAAGGCAGCTGCATACAGCAAGCGCAACATACCAATGCAAGGGTGAGCTCCTGCACGAGCCCACAACCTGGAGACCAAACTGATTGACATTCACTTAGTGTTGAACTGACTGTATGTTTTCATGCTCGTGAGACTGACTGCATTAAACGGCCGTGTGTTTTCATGCGCGGGACGACAGGATGATAAGGGCAAATTTGCGGTGAAGAAGACTGTTGAGGCGCTGGAGGAGTTGCATGCACGGGGCCCCCCGTGTTACCCGGTGGTGGCCAAGGGTATCAACATCGCAGCCAAGGCCTTCCTGCCCCAATTTAACAAAGCCATGTTTGCTGCAGGCAACAATTTTGGTGCCAGGTGCGTGCGCTGCCGCCTGTTCTGCTGCTGTATTTGTGCTTTACCTGCTGCTGCTGCTGCTGCTGCTGCAATGTAGTTTTAGAGAACCTTGCACCTACCCATGCTTGCTACCAGCATCTGATGGCTGCATGTAAGTGAGCAGCCAGTGCTCAGATCCTCCATGCACTTGCAACCAGCATCTGATGGCTGCATGCAAGTGAGCAGCTGGTGCTCAAACCCTGCCCACGCTTGCAACCAGCACCTGATGGGTGCATGCATGCTATCAGTCAGTGCTTGGATCCTACATGAACTTGCACCCAGCATCTCATGGGTGCACAGAGATGAGCAGCCGGTGCTCGAATCCTACCCACACTTGCGACCAGCATCTGATGGGTGCATGTACCTGAGCAGTTGGTGCTCAGGTCAACTTGTTGATAGGCTGTTGATGTACTGCTTGGGCTCTGCCGAGACTTATAACCTTCCCTGAGCGTGTGACGCACGCTCTGGCTGGCAATCTGTCTGGCTACCATCCCTGTGCTTGTTCCTCTAAATCAGCCTCAAAAGCTTGCTTGCACACACTGACGTGCGAGTGGCTCTGTTCCACATCTGCAAACTGCAGGCGTGCTCTGCACTCATGAGCAAAGGCTGACGTTTGTGCTACAGTGCTCCCTTCACCCTATTGATGTTGCTGTGCAGTGTCCTGACAGGCATTATTTCCATGGGCATCCCCTGTTTCGAATCCCTAGACTTGAGCTCTCGCCTTGCGACCAAAGCAAGGCAGCTATTAACCAAAGGTGAGGGCTGGGCTCCTAGGCTAGGGCACCCAGGTAGAAGGATGATTAAGTCGATAGGACAGTAGGGTTATGACAAAAGCCTGCATGAACGCACTGGCTGCTTGCAGTTGATGCAGAGCATCTGTGCTGTCAAACGTGTACCTGTTCTGCTGCAGGATTGCCGGATGTGCAACAAAGTGCAAATGCTGCACTTCAAGTGTGTTACCCGTTGTTTGCATATAAACACCCTGTTGCCTGCTCTTTCTCAAGGTACGCACCCGTTGTGTGACATGCTGCAGGTTTCTATGGACTGAATGTGCTCTCGCGTATGATAAATAGTAGAGGTGGCCCTGGCTCGTTGGAGTGGTATTCAGAGCACACGCGGGATTTGCTGTGCATCATCACAATGCAGATTCTGGTGAGTGCTTGCAAGCATGCATGCCCACAGCTGTCGTGTGCTTCCTGGTTAGCTGAATGGGCTGGAAAGGAGAAAAGTGTGAGGATTCGACCAAGAGCCACGAATTGTGGGTGCAAGTTAGTGTGTATGTGTATGTGCGTGTGTGATTTCAAAAGCCATGGATTGTGGTGCTTGGGTACATCAATTTGCAGTGTGAGATGATAAGCGTCGCAAACTCTCGCAACCTGGTTCTGTGCTGGAGTGCCCCAACCTGCATGAAACAAGCGACACAGATGCACAAGGTTGCTGTACATAGCTGCTCAGCAGCCTGTGGCTGAACTGCTTTTTAACCGGTGCAAGAGAGTCCACCAGGCAATCCTCTTCCATTCAGTGCCAAACCTGCATCCTTGGCATTGACCATATGTGGCTGCCACATTGCAACAATACTTGGGAATCGAAACATTTGACGTAAAAGTTGCATGAGTGCACACACATGTCTGCGCCATCTTGTTTATGTGCATGCGCAAAAGAATTTTCCGTGCACAAGTCTGGAGTGTAGAGTACAAATGCGCCTGGTTTGCTGTGAGCAGCTGCTCAGTGACCTGCTGCTGGGCTGCCGACAAACTGGTGCAAGAAAGTCCACCAGGCAATCCTCTTCCATTCAAGGCCAAGCCTGTATCCTTGGTATTGACCATACGTGGCTGCCACATTGTAAATGCACTGAGGAAGCTCAGATTCCAACTCTTTTGTACATTTGTCAAGAAACACATTTGCTGCAATTCTGAAAGAGGGCATAATTGAGTGCTTGTAAAGGCATGCATGTGTGAGTGCAAGTTGAGGTATGTAAGAGCATCTGGTTTGCTGTGCGCAGCAGCTCAGCAGGTTGTGGCTGGGACGCTCAGGAGCCAATGCAAGAAAGTCCACCAGGCAATCCTCTTCCATTCAATGCCAAACCCGCATCTTTGGCATTGACCATATGTGGCTGCCACATTGCTGATGCATTGAGGAAGCTCAAATTCCAACTTTTGTGCGCACCCATCAAGAAGCAAATTTGCTGCAATCCTGAAAATGGGCATAATTGGGTGCTTGTAAGGCATGCATGTATGTACAAGTTGAGGTTTATTAGAGCATTTGGTTCAATGCATGCAGCAGCTCAGCAGGTTGTGGCTGAGACGCTCAGGAGCCGATGCAAGAGAGTCCACCAGGCAATCCTCTTCCATTCAATGCCAAACCCGCATCCTTGGCATTGACCATATGTGGCTGCCACATTGCTGATGCATTGAGGAAGCTCAAATTCCAACTGTTGTGCGCACCCATCAAGAAGCAAATTTGCTGCAATCCTGAAAATGGGCATGATTGGGTGCTTGTGAGGCATGCATGTGTGCACAAGTAGAGGTGTGTTAGAGCATTTGGTTCAATGCATGCAGCAGCTCAGTAGGTTGTGGCTGAGACGCTCAGGAGCCGATGCAAGAGAGTCCACCAGGCAATCCTCTTCCATTCAGTGCCAAATCCGCATCCTTGGCATTGACCATATGTGGCTGCCACATTGCTAATGCATTGAGGAAGCTCAAATTCCAACTGTTGTGCGCACTCATCAAGAAGCAAATTTGCTGCAATCCTGAAAATGGGCATAATTGGGTGCTTGTGAGGCATGCATGTGTGCACAAGTTGAGGTTTGTTAGAGCATTTGGTTCAATGCATGCAGCAGCTCAGCAGGCTGTGGCTGAGACGCTCAGGAGCCGATGCAAGAGAGTCCACCAGGCAATCCTCTTCCATTCAGTGCCAAACCTGCATCCTTGGCATTGACCATATGTGGCTGCCACATTTCAAGAATACTCAGGAATTGAGTGATTTGACGCAAAAGTTGTACGAGTGCACACACATGTTTGCGCTATCTTGTTTATGTGCATGCACAAAAGAATTTTCCGTGCACAAGTCTGAAGTGCAGACAACAAATGCGCCTGGTTTGCTGTGAGCAGCTGCTCAGTGACCTGCTGCTGGGCTGCTGACAAACTGGTGCAAGAAAGTCCACCAGGCAATCCTCTTCCATTCAATGCCAAAACCTGTGTCCTTGGCATTGACCATACGTGGCTGCCACATTGTAAGTGCACTGAAGAAGCTCAAATTCCAACTTCTGTGCGCACTCATCAAGAAACACATTTGCTGCAATTCTGGAACTGGATTCTCAAAACTAAGTTGGGCGGTTGTAAAGGCTTGCATGCGTGCAAGTTTGGGTGTGCAAGAGCATCTGGTTCGCAGCACGCAGCGGCTCAGCAGGTTGTGGCTGGGACGCTCAGGAGCCGATGCAGTAAGATCCACCAGGCAATCCTCTTCCATTCAATGCCAAACCCGCATCCTTGGCATTGACCATATGTGGCTGCCACATTGTCTGCACAACCCATGTTTGCTCCATTTCATCACTGCATCTAGCCTGTGTGACCTGTTTGTGCATGCAACATTGTTCCATATGCATGTGTTCCATGCA
The DNA here is from genome assembly GCA_914767535.2 of Dunaliella primolecta. Classification (NCBI taxonomy): domain Eukaryota; kingdom Viridiplantae; phylum Chlorophyta; class Chlorophyceae; order Chlamydomonadales; family Dunaliellaceae; genus Dunaliella; species Dunaliella primolecta. Next base: position 13,663,259 of record OU611751.1, read on the forward strand.
CTCATCAGTATTTGCAGCACCCTCTCCTCTCAGCTCCCCCCACCATCCTTCTTGCTACCCCCCTTACCCCCTGCAGGCATAGGTGTCCCCCCCCCCTTATAAGTTACTGCTGCTTTTCATAACCAATACCTCTTGCCCTGCCTCACTGCCATCTTCCTGCTGCCCTGTCACGCTGCTTTCCTATACTATCCGTTACACTGTCATTCTCCCAGCTGCCTGCTGCGCTGCTTTCCTCTACTGCCTGCCACACTGCCATTCTCCCAGCTGCCTGCCTGCAGCGCTGCCTTCCTATGCTGCCTGCCGCGCTGTCGTCTTCAGCTTGCCCTGCCACACTGTCATTCTGCTGCTGCCTGCCGCACTGTCATCTCCCTACTGCCTGCCACACTGTCATTCTCCCAGCTGCCTGCTGCAGTGTCGTTCTCCTATTGTTTGCCTCACTGCCATCTCCCTGCTGCCGCCACGCTGGCATTCTCCTGCTGCCTGCTGCACTGTCATCTTCTTGCGGCCTGCTGGGCTCTCTTACCCTCACTGACTCACCCACACCATGCTAACTGCCCCCCGCCTCTCCCCTTGTGCAGGACATGCTGCCTGCGCTGGCAATGTCTGAAGAGCCCTCAAAGAGGGAGGTGAAACTGGTGAAGGACCTCGTGCTGCGGCTAGCCGAAGAGCAGGAGGTGCTGTGGATAGAAGAGATCATTGGAGAACTAGTGAACAAAGGTGCGTGTGGAAAAGGTGCTGTGGATAGAAGAGAGCATTGGAGAACTAGTGAAAAAAGGTGCGTGTGGAAAAGGTGCTGTGGATAGAAGAGAGCATTGGAGAACTAGTGAACAAAGGTGCGTGTGGAAAAGTCGCTGTGAGCTCTGTTCTGGTGGTTTTGGGTGTGCCGTTGGTGGGGGACGGGGCTCAGTAGGTTGAGGATCAAGCAGGTGATGGGTCCTAAGGACCTAGGAGGAAGTGTTCCTGAGAGTCATGTTGTGATGTGATCATTGTATTGCAGTGGGTAAGGGAACCCGGGAAGGCTGTGCGGAGCTCCCAGGTTCCAGCAGCTGCAAAAGCTGACTGTTGGATGGGACGCGCAGCAAGAAAACACTGTATGAGACTAACCAGGCTGTTCTTGTTGTTGCTCACCATGAATCTGACAGGAATTCCCTGCAGAAGCCGTCAGTCAGTCGACAAAATAAATAAATGATTGGACTAGTTCAATCATAAAATGGATTGGATCTTGCAAATAAATTTATGAGAAAGGAATAGGGAGTGATCAAGAAACATCAGCGTCTCGGTGAAGAAGTATGGCTGCTTGGCTAAGTGTGGAAGAACCAGTGAAGCGTTGACACTCCGTCATCCAGGGATTGCAAACGTGCATCATCTAATTCCAACAACATGATGTTTGTTGCTTGGATTCGCTTTGGTGCCACATCGACTGCTACTTCAGCACCGAGTGGCAGCTTCCTGTCTGCACGCTCGGTCTACAAGTAGCATACATGGATGCCCAACTGCATCGCGCATGCGCATGATCTGCATGCATGCTCATGCACAGCCACTTGCAAGGACACATGCTTGTGAAAACGTTGCTACTAGCAACAAGGCGTGCCCTGCTATCATGCCCCAGGGAAAAGTATGGGTTGCTTGTTAGGAGACGCTCAGATGGCAGTCCCTAAATTTGCTTTTGGGTTTTTGTGAAGGGCTTCATGGGAGTTCCCCAGATATCTTGTGAGATCCAATTGATATAGCAGGGGCCATAACCTTCCAGAACCCTTTTTTAATTGCCTGTGGACGATCCGCATTTATAGCACTGCAAAGCCAATCAAATGGGAATGAGGGCTCAAGGCTTGAGGTCCAAGGTCAGGGCTCAGGTTTGGAACCATCTGTCCCTTTGTCTGACTCGCAGGTGATGAGTTGGCCCCAAATAAAGACGCCATAGATGTTCTGGTAACAGCACTCAGTGTGGACTTGCTCACGGACGATGATGTGCACCTGCACCTGCTGCAGCTGCGTGAGCTGATAGGGCAGGCCGTGTATGCCATTGCAGACCAGATCGAGGCAAAGCGGGGCACAAACATGCAGGTGAGCACATGTGGCTGTGACTTGCAGCTGGTGGAGGTGCCTGGTGCTTTGGCTTCGGTCATGCTTGGAGTGTAGTTGCATACATGTGCTGGCATGTAACTGGGTGGTTCCTTTGGCGTTGCGATGTGGCGCTGTCATTGTCATGCCCAAACTTAGGCCTGATGGGAGGACGCAGGTGAAACAGGCAGCAAGGGTGAAACAAGCAGCAAGCAGCTAGGGCCCCACAGCCACCTGGCCTGCTACATTGTGCCCCACAGGAAGGGCGCACCGCGCAGCCCCAAATTTCATTGTTGTATCTTAACGCTCCTGACCTCAGCAGCCCCACAACCACCCACCTGCCCTGCTGCATTTCCCACAGCCCGACGTCCTGCCCTGCTATAGTTCCCACACCCACCCACCTGCCCTGCTGCATTTCCCACAACCCGGCATCCTGCCCTGAGCCCAGCAGCACTCCTCTGCGCGCACACTGGTTGTTTTGCTGTGCAGATGCCGCCCCTGCGCTACCACATGCCCTCCGCCATCCAGCCTGAGACGCGGTGGTGGTTCTTGGGAGGGAACAAAATCCACCCGCCCCCACCCCCGCCCCCCCGCCGCCCACCCCCCCCGCTCTGCAACCCCCACCGCTCGTGCCACCTCAGCATCAGCACCACCCCCTGTTCCCCCTGCCACCCTGCCAGTTGTCGCACCCACGCCAGCACCCCCTGCGGCCGCGGCCGTCCCACCTGCCTCGACAGCTCCCGTGTCAGCACCTGTCCCCGCACGTGCTCCACCTGTTGCTGTTTCCAGGCCAGTGGGTCCGCCCCCCGGTTTCCCCATGCCCATGCCCGTACCCATGCCCATGCCAGTGCCCACATTTGGCCCTGGTGCAGCACCCCCGCCGCCGCCGCAGCAGCAGCAGCAGGCCTGGCCCAATGCGTCACATGCACCTGCAATGACTGCCCCTCACAGCGCGGCCATACCACCTGTAGTTTCCCGGCCAGGTATGTCTGCCCCAGTGTCCATGGCCCCCTCAGCACAGCCTGCCCTGCCTGTGTCCATGCAGCATGCGCGCACCACCATCACAACCAGCAACGGCACGCTCCCCGCGCCCTCCTACCCTCACCCACCCCCGCCCCTCACCAGCATGTCCCATGCTTTCCAGCAGCTCGCGTTGACCCAGCAACAGAACCAGGGTCAACAGCAGCAGCAGCAGCAGCAGCAGCCACCTCATCACTACCCCATGGCCGCAACAGCAGCGCACATGCCACCCCCCCCCACTGCCCAACAGCCGACCTGCCCCCCCGCCTCCCCCCGCACCAGCCCCCCCCCCCTGCCTACAACAACAAGCTCCTGCCGTATGCCATCCCTGTGGGTGCCCCCCAAACAGCGCCTGCTCACACCCCTCCCCCGCCCCCCACTAGCAATGGCAGCAGCTGGGGCAGCAGCAGCTTCATGCAAGGACCCCCCACAGCGGTGCCTGCAGCTGCACCTGTTAGCTACCCATCCCTGCCGCCAACCGCCATGGCGCCGCGCAGCAGCAGTGTGCCTCAGCCCCCTGTGCCAACAGCAGCCCGAGTAGTGGCCCCACCCAGACCTCCTGCACAACCGTGGGGCTGCAAAGTGTGCACTTACATGCATGAGGGTGCGGAAGCCGAGTTCCTGTCATGTGCACTGTGTGGCACGCTCAATGAGTAGTGGCGCTCCATGAAAAGTGTCATGCTCAATGAGTAGCGACGCTCAATGAGAAGTGTCACGCTCAATGAGTAGTGATGCTCGCAGGGGCTCTATCCAGGGGGCTCTCCGGTGCCACATGGACAACTTACAATGCTTCCAGCGCATGTACCCCCTTAGTTATAAGGATGCTTCCAGCGTATGAACCCCCTTAGTAATGAGGAAAGGCAGGACACGTGATGGTGCATGATCTATTTGATTGATCTTCATGACGCGGAAAGATGTGATGATGCATGAGAGCATGATCCATTTATGTCGTAAAGCTGGTATGTTTGAATAAATATTTGGGCAAAGGAAATGAAATGAATTAATGTACTGGAACACTCACTGCTTGAAAAGTCATTGATTTATTTTGTTGTAAAACCAACCATTGTCTATGTTTTCCTTGTGTGTGCCAAAAGCCAGATGGAGGAAACCATTTTCTAGGTTCAACACTCAAGTGCTCTAGGAAAAATGCCAACTTCAGTGCCTGGCTCCAAGCACTATCAAGCCCAGATTTGATTCGGTATGCAACCCTGCAGAAATGGTGGGTTTTTAGAGGATCCGATCAGCCAGGTCACCGGGCTGTAGGACTTTTGTGATTCCCTTGCGATTCCCCTTTTTTTTAAAGGAACCATGCAGCGTTAAGGCGGCAATGGAGTGCGCGCAAGGACAGGCTATGATGTGTCAAGCCATAATGCTTTGCATTATCTGGGGACAACCCAAGGGTTTACAAGAAGGGTTTACAATGGTGGCCTACAGCCCGAGACTCTGGCTGATGGCAGCTGGTGAAACAAGCTCAACCAGTATCAAAAATTGAGACCAAGTCTGACACAAATCTAAGAAGTCTGTATGAGTCTTGGTTTAGGAAAGCATTGATCTCAGAATCAGTGATAGTATGATGGCAAGCCAAGAATGGAATAAAGTCAGCGTTTGAGGGCGGAGCAAACACACGCAAAGTCTTAAACATCTCCTCAAAAAGGTCCTTGTATCTCGTGCGTAGCTCACGCACCTCAGTACATTTGCAAAAGAAAAGCACATGTTTTTCATCCTGGACTTCCCCACACTCACACTTATCACAGATACTTGAACCCCCAAGCCATTTACCAGACTCCACTCTCAAGTGATGAGCACGCAATCTAAATCTGCTAATGTTTCTCAAAACATGCTTGTCCAAATCCTTGAACAGATACGAGGGGATACAAAAAGGAGCACCTCTGGGACCACTCTCAGAATTCCCACACCACTTATGGTACGTCACTACCTTCTTGTTAACTGCACGAGGACAACCCAAGCAGCTGCCAGCTACCAGTGGTGTGCCTAGCCATGCATTGCAGTAAAGTAATGAACAGAAAACGGGAGCCTACGCGCCAGCTATTGCATGAATTGGGGACGATCAAGCAGCTTATGTGTCGAGTCATGCATTGCAATGTCTAAAAACAACCCAGCGCAGACTGTATAAGTGTATATTATGTGCAGGAAAGGAAGGTATGAAAGGAAAGGAAAGGGTACAATGGGATTTGCCCTTCAGCCAGGTAGTTTGGCTGCTCGGTCTGCTTAACTGTTCCAACAGCACAAAAAATATCCATGAGATCGGAAGTAAAACGATAAGCCTCATTAGTTTGCTTCTGCAAGAAATGAATAGCATCCTCAGAGCTAGCTTGAGAATAGTAGAAAGTGCCTGAATCGTCCAGAAAAATTCTATAAGACGAGGGGAAGTCAGAAAAAAACTGTGCATAAGCCCTTTGAAGAGAACACAGAAGCGCAAGAACAAAGGAACACCGCATGCTTTTCATCTTGGAGTCCTTGTTCATATCTATCACAAGTTCAACACATCAAGTTGATGTGTGCTCCTGCCAAAGTGATGTCTCAACTCTTAAAGTATGAGCATGTAAGTGAAAACGTGCTATGTTTCTTAGCGTGCGCTTGCCCAAATCAAGATGCAAATACCTGGGGACAGAAAAGGGCGCACCATGAACAGACAAGGGAAACAAACAAAGGAAAGGGTAGCATAGCTGTACCTGCCTATGTGGGCAGCTTAGCTGAAGCACAAAAATGCCTGTAACCAAACCAGTCTGATCTGGAGAACAAATGCAAAAACATATAAGGAAGGAAAGGAAGGGGAGGGTTACATAGCTGTTCATGCCTACGTGGGCAGCTTAGCTGAAGCAAAGCTATCTCCCTCTTCTCAAAGAATTTTTTCTGGACGAATCAACACTTTCTACCTTTCTCAAGCTAGCTCTGAGGATGTTTTTCATTTCTTGCAGAAGCAAACTAATGAGACTTATCGTTTTATTTCCGATCTCATGGATATTTTTTTGTGCAGTTGGAACAGTTGAGCAGGCCGAGCAGCCAAACTACATGGCTGAAGGTCAAACCCCATTGTAACTTGTAACTTAGCTGAAGCAGTGACTGTTATGAAACCAGTTCAATCTAAAAGCAATACTAGCTAGATTTACAGATTTATAAAATGGACCGTTAGCCACAACGTTGGACTAATAGGCCTGGTGCTGGTACATTCCAGCACACGGAGGCGGAAACTGTAAACGAGGAAACTGAAGAAAAGGGGTATGTCCACAGGATGCAAAACCAATCAGTTACAGCATTTCAGGCATGCAGACATGGACTTGGCTAATCCTAGTTTTTAAAGTCTCAAAAGCATGACGCACAGTAGTTGCAAAGTTTGAGCTCTTAGCTATTTCCATGATGCAATTCCGCTCGGAGGTTGTGACTGGAAAGGAATATAGGGTTGTGCTTTATTGGCTACACCCTAAACCCTCCTTCTCCTGCTCCCAACTGCCACGCGCCCAGCAATCTCCCCCAGAAGCCCCCTGGAAATCAAGTGCATGTCTGGTGGTGCCTGCGCCTGTCTTTCTTGCTTTTCTTTTCATCGTGTTGCATCTCTTTTTTGCAGAGGCCCGTATGGGACATCGCTGTGTCCTTGGGCAAGCGTGATGGAGGAAAGAATGGTGTTAACAGCAGTCGTCCATCTTTGCATTTTGGTTTAGGCAAGCACACGCTGAGAAACATAGCGCGTTTTCATTTACATGCACACACTTTGAGAGTTGAGACTTTGGCAGGCGCATGCATCTGAGTGCGTTAGGTGTGACCTAAGAGGACAGCAGGACGAAAAGCATGCTGTGTTCCTTTGTTCTTGCGCCCCTATGTGTTCTCTTAGAAGGACTTGTGCACATCTATTCTCTGACTTCCCCTCCAATGACAAAACAATTTTGGAAAAGTCAGACACTTTTACTAAGATCAAGCTAGTTCTGAGGATGTCTTTCATTCCTTGCAGAAACACACCAATGAAAAGAAAGAAAAGAAAAGACTATGCAAGCCAGGTCCAGCTGCGTGCATTAAGGAAAGGTCCCCTAAGGTAACTAGCAAGCTAGGTAGGGTCTCACCGAGGAGGTTCACCTAAGGTAACTAGCAAGCTAGCTAGGGTCTCACCGAGGAGGTTCACAGGCCCAGCCTAAGCCAAGCTATGAACCGATGGGGAATAACTGATGAGGGTCAGGCGGGTTGCTGTCAACCATGCGCCTGCCGGCGTAGACTCTCCTCCTCCTGCTCTGAACTGCCTCGCCCCCAGTGACGCCCCTGCCAGAAGAACCCTGCAAGTATAACGAGTGCCTCTCATCTTCTGGTGAGGGAGACTCACGGCTCTTTGAGCCAATGTGTCTCTCTTTCCTTAATTGATGTAGGGAGAGTTTTCTCTGCCTACGTAGCTTTTTCTTTTTTCTTTTTCCTTTGAGTGTCTGGTGTTTATTGTTGTCTGGAACACACAAGCAAGGGAGACCCTAAAAAATGCCAATGAGCGCTGGTTTGAAGAGCTTCAGCACAACGTCCCAGCCCAGTGGTTACCTCTTGCTCGTCCTGCCCCCCCCCCCCTAGGAACCTGAGCTCCAACCAACGACTAATATCAAACAAATGGAGAAAAAGTTTCTATCCCTTCCCCTCGAGGTGTCCCTTGAATGCTCACACAAGCACACACAAGCAGTAGTAGATCACCATCACACACAAAAGACCACATTCACACCCAAAATCCAGTGTTGGCAAGACATCACTTACACAGATGGCAGCGTCATGAAAACCAAGGATAACTCCCCACCACTAGTCGGCTCAGGCGTCTACAAACCAAACAAAGAGGGCGACCACCTCTCACCACAACTTCAACTGTACATCAAACCCAATGGCCGTGGCCCAACTAACAATCAACAGAGCAGAACTGGCTGGCATCCTTGTCGCACTCCAACAGGGCCACACAAACATAGCCACTGACAGTGCGTCCTGTTTGTCCCAAATCTACAGGGTTCTTTGGGCAGGGGCGGCACTGGGGGTGAGGCAGTTCAGAGCAGGAGGAGGAGAGTCCACGCCCGCAGGCGCATGGCTGACAGCAACCCGTCAGACCCGCATTAGTTGCTCTCCATTGGTTCATAGCTTGGTTTAGGCTGGGCCTGTGAACCTCCTCGGTGAGGCCCTAGCTAGCTTGCTAGTTAGGGGACCTTTCCTTAATGCACGCAGCCAGACCTGGCTTGCGTAGTCTTTTCTTTTCTTTTCTTATTATTTTTGTTAAGGATTGGAGTGCATGGCAACTTAATTGAGAGGCTAATTTTTTTGCGTTATGCCTGGTAAGGCCCAGCTCAACCAGAGGAGCGATGGTGTAGTCATGATAGATAGTGCCTGCCACACCCAGTAAGATGGTGTGCAAGGTAACCTTATTATTTCTGTTTGGGTTTCAGAGGCTATGGGTGCGAATTCTGGAAATGGTACTCGCATGTTGTTCAGCAGCTGTTCGCAGGCTGGGTAAGGGGTTAGTGTCAGGGCAGAATTCAAGTTCCACAAGGTGAATATCTCTGTCGTGGGCAGGTATCATCCTAGGGTTAAGATGGGTTGCTCTCCCTGGGATAGGGTGCACAAAGACAGCATCAGGATGGCTTTGGTGTCGGGCAGAGGGGCCAGAACAATTGGGAAAAGCCCAGTCAGGAATGTCCCTGGAAATGTTTTCAGGGACTTCAATGCCCTGTTCTTTGAGATTTTCTCTACAGCAAGCGTCCATGGCAACAAGGAATGAGCTATGTGCACCTCTGCTCAGGGCTTCGCAACAAAGACTGAGGGCAGTGAAGAAAAGAAAAGAAACAAAAAACAACGTAGGCAGAGAAAACCCTCCCTACATCAATTGAAAAGGAGACACATTGGCTCAAAAGTGCCTTGAGCCCCTACCACAAAGCTTTAAAAAAGGGCTAATGGGGACCTGGAGGAAGCACCTGGCTCCAGAACCTGACAATGAGAAGTATTTCAAGGTTTACAAGGATAAGGCCTTCAGTCAAGAAGTGCGACTGCTAGCCTGCTCATAAAAGGCAATTAATTCATGAAGGGAATAAGGAAGTTTGTTGTTGTTCTGGTTCAAAAAAGCAGACACATCAAGAGATTCTGCCTGTGAGAACAAGGGAGCATATTTCCTGCATATATGAGAAGTATTGCCGTTTTCAATAGCACACCTAGTGTTAACAAGCTTGTTGGCACACACAACAGAATGGGCATGGAGTTTGCAAGCAATTTTAATGGCACGTTGGTGGTCAAGTCCCAGTTGTTTAAACTGGTTCAGGGTATGCTCAGTGTGACAGGTCCCACCAACATCCAGGATGATGGTATATAGCGTGACAGCTTTTCCACTTATATCCTTGCACATATCTGCATGCTTCTGCTGTGCTGTCTCCAACTGTTGTCCAGGCCTAGTATCTTCACAGTCTTGACCGAGGCCTTTTTCCCTTGTAGCCCTTGTGACCCTTGTATCTTTACAGTTTTTTTTATCAGAGTACGTGCCGCTGGTTCACACTCAGTTGATGGGGTTGTCTAACGCGGTGATTATGTTGGACCTGTGTGGGGTGCTGTGCCTGATGCGTAACGCATGGTATGAGGAGGAGGAAAGCACACTGCGTAACTTACAAGGGTTATAAGGGTTACAAGGAAAAAAGGCCTCAGTCAAGACGTTTGACTGCTAGCCTGTTCATAAATACACATGAGGTCATGAAGAAACAAAGGAAGTTTGTTGTTATTCTGGTTCAGAAAAATATTTTTAACCTGGGAATTCACATGGTGAATGGTGCCTAGACAGGGCATCCTGTGGGAGATGTGGAGGTGTAGGAAACAGAAGTTGTGCTCAAAAAGTGAGGCATACTTTTGACGAAGAGAGCAGACCTGGGGATTGGAGCATCTGAACAACACATGTTTTTCATCTTGAATGTCATCAGAATCACAGATACAACAGACCGGAGAAGTTCTATTGGACCAAGTAGCCCGTTCAACTCGGAGAGCGTGTACCCGCAGCCTGAATCTGGCAGTGTTGCGAAGGACATGATGGGGAAGATCCAAGTACATGTATTTAGGCATTGTATAAGGTGGGTGAATGGCATGTGCATTTCTGACAGGGAGAGCGCAACATTGATGGTAAGTCAGCCGCTTGCTGTTGCGTAACTTGCCGCTCTCTCCAAACTTAGAAATCAAGAAAATTCTGTGTGGCTGGCACAGTCCAGCAGGCTGAGCAGCCGAACTAATGGCTGAAGGTCAAATCCCATTGTGTTGAAACCTTGCTAATCTTGGAAACGACTACAAAGGCAGAGGCTACACTCCCTACATCAACTAAGGAACTTACCTACATCAAGTAGGGACAAGGAGACAATTCAATTTAAGCCAAGTTGGCTTAAAAAAGCCACAAGTCCCCTCCACCACAAAGCCACCGAAATACTATTCAAATCCAAGAGCCTAGTAAGCTAGCCGAGTCTAGTTAAGGTTTTGAGGGCCCTTTGGTGAGACCCTTGCTAGCCTGCTTGTTAGGGAACCTTTCTTTAATGCAAGCGGCCTTTTGGTTGGCGTATATTTTTCTTTTCTTTTCTTGCAGCAGAAAATCACTCCAAAACTCGGCACCAGGTGTTTCCCAGTTGACTTAACCACCTATTCTAGGTTGGTTTGGCTGCAGGTACTTTTTTGCTCCAGCTGAGCTGCCCTCATTAGGATATACTGAGTTAAGTTGGCAATGTATAGTAAAAGAAATACCACATAGGCAGTCAGAACACTCCCTACATCATTTAAGAAAAGGAGACACATTGGCTCAAAGAGCCGTGAGTCTCCCTCACCAAAGGCTAAGAGGGAAGCCAGTGTGGGTCTCGTGGGTTCCTGGCAGCACGTGGCCCCAGGGCACCAGAATCATAGTGAGTCTTTTTGTTTTCAATAGCACATCTGGTCAGGGTAATTTATGTGCACATATCGCACAGAATGGGCATGGGGCTTTGTGCAAGCTTGGTAGACCTTTGCGGCAAATAGGCCGTACGTGTCTCTGTGGCTTGGGAAGACGTATATGGTTCCAGCTGGAATGTATGCAGGCCAAATGTGGGGCACTGAATACATTAAAGCGGGCAAGGAATTCGCAAGTGATCTGCAAGCGCGGCACATGAATTATCTTAAGAGCACGCTGGGTGCTAAGCGTATCACTACAAACTGGGCTGTCCTGAGGGAGTGTGGTCATGAACCGCTTCAGTTTTACTGGTTTAGGTCTGTTGTCAAAATGTATAATAGCATGCTGAGGTCTAACAGTGAGACGTTGAGAAGAGTGATGAAAGCAGATTTGAATATTCATTCGCGTGAGCCAGCCTGCTGGACTGCTCAAGTTTTAGATACTTTCCAAGGCTTACGGCGCTGTGACTCCTTTGCGCAAGCTGTGCGGCAGGGCACTCCTATCCCTATCCAAAAGTTCACTGATGACCTCAGACACAGGTTGCGGGCAGTGTGGAGAGATGTTGAGGGAGTGAACCCGCGGGACACATATAGTAAGCTGGCAACTTACCGGTCTCTTTTTGCAGTGCCTTTTGACCACAATGTGTGTGCCCCTGCCCGTTTACCAAGGCACATGCATTTGGATTTGTCTCCACATGTCATGAGGAATGTTAGCCGTGCTTAATCATTGTGTTCGGTCAGGGCAGCCTACAGTCATGAGGGATTTTGTTGTTGATCTGAGAAAAAGGCTGCGAGGTGTGTGGAATGCTGATGCCTACGCAGAACATGGTGACCACACGAACAAATTAGCCAAGTATCATCACTGGATGGCACTTCCTTTGAGACCCTTGTCTGTTCATGGTGCGCCCTTTTCTGTCCCCAGGTATTTGCATCTTGTTTTGGGCAAGCGCGCTAAGAAACATAGCACGTTTTCGCTTACATGCTCGTACTTTAAGAGTTGAGACATCACTTTGGCAGGAGCACACATCAACTTGTGATAGTTGTGAACAAGGACTCCAAGATGAAAAGCATGTGGTGTTCCTTTGTTCTTGCGCTTCTGTGTGTTCTCTTCGAAGGGCTTATGCACAGTTATTTTCTGACTTCCCCTCGTCTTATAGATTTTTTCTGGACGATTCAGGCACTTTCTACTATTCTCAAGCTAGCTCTGAGGATGATATTCATTTCTTGCAGAAGCAAACTAATAAGAATTATCGGTTTATTCCCGATCTCATGGATATTTTCTGTGCAGTTGGAACAGTTGAGCAGACCGAGCAGCCAAACTGCCTGGCTGAAGGTCAAACCCCATTGTAACTCATTAGCCGTTTCAGACTTAGGGCACACACACTGAAGGTGGAGACAGCAGCTTGGGACACTCGGAACACTCTTTTGTGTGATCGCTGTTCTTGTGATGAGATTCAAGATGAGGCTCATGCCCTTTTGGTGTGCAGAGACGCAGATGTTTGTGCTTTGAGAAGAAAGTACGCTTACCTGTTCAACTGTTTCTCTGGTGATTCTTCAATGGAGCAACCATTTTTACAACAAGCCAGTGTCCAGGATGTTTCTGATTTCCTCTTGCAACACAACAACATGCTTTTTTCGTTTGTTTCTGAGCTTCTGGACATTATGTTGACTGGCGAGGACCAGTCACAGGCCAATTAGCCGAACAGTCTGGCTGAAGGTCCCCCCGACTCATAATACAAATATTCAGTATAAGAGGGAATTAAGTGGTCTTTTGGGGTAAGTAAGGCAAGGAGTGAGCAAAATAGCGTCACCTTTGTAACCATTTCCTTTCCTCTTCCTTAAGGAAAAACCATGTAGACATTGCAAGCACTTTCTACATCACATAAGGAAAGGGAGACAAGTTGGCTCAAAGACTGTAAGTAGATGAGGAGAGAAGTGTAAGAGAGCAGGGCAAGATGAAAAAGAAGAAAAAGAAGAAGAAGCAAGAATACCAGTGAGGGCCACGATATTAACATCATTGCAATCGATTCATTAGACATTAGGTTAAGGCTAAATCCGTTGCTATTGCTTTCAATACCACGTCCAGTAGTAACAAGTTGTGGGCAGAATGAGCATGAAGTCTTTGGGCGAGCTTTGTGGCCTTTTGCAAAAGCTCATGAAGCCCTGACTGCAAAAATTGATGAAGAGTAACTGCTCTTCCTTTGATATTGTCAAAGAAGTCTTCACGCTGCTGCTGTGCCGCCTCCACTTATTGTGTCTTTACAGTACTTGATAACAAACAATCAAGTGCATTTGACGCTAATTTGAACTCAGTTGATAAGGCTATGTAACACGGGCAGGTTTGTTGTTCTGCGGTCGGGTCCCATGCCTCTGCTGCGTAATGCCAGGTGTGGGCAGGAGGAAGAAGGTGAAATGGGTTGACATTATGACGCAGAAAGGGTTGACTGGAATAGCATCAGGAAATATATTAGGTAACCATAACACCTATAAACACCTATAAGCATCTTTGTTGCCAAATGAGAGCTGCCAAATGTGAACAAAAGAACAGTGGCTCCCTTTGAATTGAGCTCAAGAAATTAAGCACAGTTGCTATGAATGCATACTACTCAATGTTACCAACCTGTCTTTTGAACACCCCGTGTTATAGTTGCATTGATTCTCAATGTTTCCGCTCAGCTGCCCTTGTAGGCGGATATAGCTATGACCGTACCTCACCTTAGTGCTCAAAGCTTGGCCATAAGTCATTGCCCTTCTAGTGCACAGACACCAGCCATACTTTTGTCCACCTTAACTTGTCAACCTTGTGAAAGCTGGTGAGAATGTTTCACCAGCAACCGATCAGCTAGAGATTTGTGCTGTAGGTTACCAATGTAAACCCTTGTAAACCCTTTTGTTCACGCGCAGAAGGCAATACAATATTCTGGTGCTCATAAAACCCTAAAGAAACATGGATAAAAAGTAGAATCAAGGAAGAGGGTTTTGTTGAGCCGTTGCTGCCAGCAGCGGCTTGCCTTGTATGTTCTTTTTGAGTACTTGCATTGATCCTGCTTTACTCAGCCTACCAAGATTGTAAACAAATGATGGTAAGTACACAGTGTGCTTTCCGTTCCTTAAGGGGCGTCCCTTACTGAGCCCCTTTTGGGGGCTGAATTTCTCATCAGTGTTTAGCAGCTGCATTTTTCAAGAGGCACCGCTGCTGAGACTGTGTTTGTCCAAGTGGAAAGCTGTACGGGCCAGACATATGTGCAGGGTCCAAGTGCCAGGGGCAAGTCAGCCATGAAAGAGGGGGGAAAAGCGTGTACCAAGTCCATTGAGCAAGTGGCTGTTTGGGACGCTTTAAACAATGCTCTTTTGGCTTGCTGGTTTTTAGAAGCTCCCAGAGGTGGACGACTTCCCTCTGTCGTTGGACGTTTTCTTTCCTGGTTTTATTTCTTAAGCTACACCATACCAACCATGATCATTTCATTAAATATCATGTTCCAAATGATGAAATTCCGAGGACTCCAGATCAATCTCCTGGCCTCGGATCACACTAAAACGGCTTAAAGCCCCACCTTGGGACCATTGTTTGTTTTCAAACTAGGGATTCATTACCTTCATATACTATGCTAACATCCTGCATGCTCCAAAAAAAGGAAAGGAGGTCAAAAGTTGGCCCTTTTGGCAACCCTTGTGCTGGTTTTTCTTTAAGCTAAATGGCTGAAATCCTGTAGCTGACCAACCACGGGGTCTCTTCAATCCATTTCTTTCACAATGCTATTTTTTAAATAAAGGTCCCTGAAGTACCAGAAATGACCCAATTTGATGCAGTGGGTGGTCGGGTATGGAGACTTGGTGATCAAAAGATTGGGTTCACTGGCAGCTTGCTGGCAGGTTCTTCCCAATCTGGGATAATAAAACGCTAGTGCCTATAAACAGTGTTTTTTGCACCCAAACCTAAGTGTCCCGGGTCGGGGAACCTGTGTAATGAGCATGTTAAAAAAGCACCTGTTTCATGGGGGGGAGCTGTCCACCTCTGCCATTTCCCTGCCAGAATAGGGCGATCGTCTGGACCCCCACCAAAGCCCCACGGACTCTCCAAACTATGCTCCTGACGAAGTGTCCAACCATTGCTGCTGGTCAGCCAAGCCAAGAAGCAGGTCCCTGGAGCCCTATTTTGACAGGGAATTTGCCTGCTTTCTGCCCCACACCCTCAGTACCCCCCGGCACAGAATGAGTATCCAGAGTTGCTCAGACATGTCCAGCTGAAGGTCCTGCATTCTCAGAATCAGCTGGTTTCAGTGGGGCAAGTACTTATACCTACATGGCTAACATGATTTTAAACTATCTATGGGACTGAGGTCTGCCGTTCCCTTGCTTCTTAAACTCCTAGTTTCACCCGTGGCTTATTCAGACTCACCAGGAGAAGTCATGACCCATGTGGATATGCAATTGGTTCAAGCGTCCCTTGATTGGGAGCTGCGAATCACAGCACCTCCCAGCAGCTGTTCCGCAGCAGCAGTACAGAAGGGGAGTCTGTCTTCACATGTAGGTGAGCTGCAAACGAACAGCAAAACAAACGCTCGCCATTCCTTGCTGTCCAACCTTTGCTGCAGGAAAGGGCAAAGCAACAGAGAACACGAGCAGGACTACACACCCAATGCAACGAGGCCTATGCACACACTGTGGTGCACCTGAAGCCTATGCACACACTTTGATGCACACGAGGCCTATGCACACACTGTGGTGCACCTGAGGCCTATGTACACACTGTGGCGCACACGAGGCCTATGCACACATTTTGATGCACACGAGGCCTATGCAAAAGATTTGGTATACTCAAGGCCTATGCACACACCGTGGCGCACATGAGGCCTATGCACACACTTTGATGCACATGAGGCCTATACACAAGACGTGATGCACATGAGGCCTATGCACACACTTTGTTTATACTCGTGGTGCACGTAAGCCCTATGCACACGCCGTGATGCACATGAGGCCTATGCACACACTTTTTTATATTCGTGGTGCACACGAGGCCTATGCACACACCGTGCCGCACACGAGGCCTATGCACACGCCGTGGTGCACGCAAGCCCTATGCACACACCGTGACGCACACGAGGCCAAAAGGCATGAGAAGGCCACAATTTCTGTGTGGCATCTTTGATGTTTATTGTGAGTCCGATGGCACTTTCACAGGAGCTTGGAAGAAGGTGCACCAGCCTACTATTAGGAGTCATGCCCCTCTGGAAGCAAGGAGCGCGTCAAAGGCGCCTGTCAGAGGGCCACCCATTCATCGATCAGTTGAACACCATAGCGAGCCTCACCACAGAACAAGCTGCTGATGCTGGCAAACTCGGCATCACTGATCCCAGGGTGTAGCTGGGAGACCAGGGCCGCCTTCAAGCACAGCTCATCTCGGCACATGAACCTGGAATATAACGGAAAGCAAGAATACATGAGACTGCGACCCATTGTAACCCAGGGTTGTCTTCAAGCACATCTCGTCTTGGGCTGAACCTGGGTTTCAATGAAATGCATAAAGCACATGAGATCTTAATCCATCGTTACCCAGAGCTGCCTTCAAGCACAGCTCATCTTGGCACGTAAACCTGGCACAGGTGAATCCAAGGAGGAAGACCATACAGTGAAGACCATGCAGCCAGCACCACCCCACACTGTGCTCATCACTGCACAATAAGGTGTCCACAAGATACAGGTCAGACTATTTGGATGTACTAAGGTCTTACGCCTTACTTGTAGGGTTGGCCAACTCCATACACATTCGCCATACAACTCTCGTTTCCCCTGCCACAAATCTCCCCCTGCCGCATATATATATATATATATATATATATATATCGTACTATCAGGTGATCATCCCTCACCCCTTAAAAAAACTATTATTTTCACAATCTCGCACCAATCCAGCAACCCTCTCAATATTTATTTCTTGAAATCACGCACCTTCCCGCAGAGTCAATATTCCTCTTTCTCAATCCTTAAAATCATCAAGAATGTTTATTGTTAGTTCCCACACTTTCCCGCAGCCCCTGAAATAATTATTTTTGGGGTGTCCCGCAGTCATCCCGCACCCCTCAAAAACATTTTTCTTGGGGGATGATTTAAAACTACGGTATATACGGAATTGGCCGACCTTACTTACTTGGCATCCACAAAATGTAGTTCAGGCCATTTGGATGCGCTCAGGTTCTTTGCCTTACTTGACATGTATAAGACGTACAGGTCAGACCGATTGGATGCACACAGGTCTTGTGCCTTACTTGACTTTCACAGCATGCTGTTCAAATCAATATCGGATGCGTTCAGGTCCTAAGCCTTCCTAGCTGCCCAGGAAAGCTAAGTTACAAGGTGGCACAATGCTGTGGGATCTCGGGGCGTGTCACTTGTTTTAGCAAAAATATTCCCAGATTTCGAGGCATTCCCTTCAGCTCACAAGTGAGGCATGGGTGGCAACACTGATCAGAATTTCTTTGCACTTCTGGCCCGTCGTTTGTCCAAACCCTACACACCTGCATTCTCAGATTGCGCCCCAAACAATTTCTGGAATGCCAAAATTCACACTTTGAAGAAGGGGAAGGACAAGGAGAAGAAATGGAAGCAGGCAAGGGTCAAGGTGCGCCAAAGCTTAGTCGCCCATGATTTGGTCCACTCCTAAAGGAAGTCCCACTTCATACTGGTGCGTTCAGGCATTTGGCCCCTCTTAAGTTGCAGCTTAGTGGCCACCTACCACACATCCTCCATGCTCTCAATCGTTTGCATGGCTCCAACGGGAGGGGATGAGCACTTGGCAGGAGTTTGGGTTTTGCCCCCACCTAGAACAGCCCAGCCATCCACACATTGCTTTTCCTGTGCAACGACCACGGCCTCCAGCTCAGACCTGCGGCACAAAGAGAGCATTTTATTGGCGTGTGTGTGTGTGTGTGTGTGTGTGCGCGCGCTCAGGTGTGCATATATGCATGCTTGCATGGTTGTGTTGAGGGGCACTTTCATGTTAATAAGATGAATGCTAAAGAGCACTTGCCACTGCCTTCACATATGCAGCTCACAGAACAGGTGAGTCCAGAACTCACATCACAGCCTGGAGCCGCCCCAGCACCAGCTCGAAGGACTTTAACTGCTTGGCTAGCAACAGTGGCTTCAGCAATGCTGCCCCTTGCAGCTCGTAATAATTTTCAGCGTTGGTGAGGGCCTGCAGCGCATGGTTGTATATCAGTGCAGGAAGCTAGGGCCATTGGCTGCTCAAGCTGGAGGAGCAGATGCAGCGCGCAACGTACCGGCATGCGCTGTACAATGTTGCCAGCATTTGCCATGTAGCGAGATGCAGTGTCCTGTGTGTGTGTGTGTGTGTGTGTGTGTGTGTGTACGCATGCGTGCGCGCAAACACATGTGTGTGTGTTGCGCCCTCAGCATGTGTTCATTCTTCCATCTGCTGCTTGCATGTAGCATGCAGGCAACAACGAGGGCTCCGACAAACCTGGAGTGTAAGCCAGCTTTCCAGGAGCTGTGCAGACTTTGCAGCTGCAACCTGCAGTCTGGAAAGCTCAATAGACTTTGACATAAGGAGCGTGTTTCAAAACACTGAGGCGTTGACCGAATTCACGCCAATTGCTTGCAGACTGAGGAGAATTCTGGTCAAGTGAATAATTCACAAACAACGAAACAAATTCAGGGAGAACCCGTTGTTGTCTTTGTTTCAATCTGCGAATACGATAACGAAGCGTAACGAACTTGCATTTCCCACATGCATTTAACCTGTTGAAGTGGTAATATAATAGTACCAGAAGTATGAGCACCAGAATAGATTTGTATCCTGGTAGGAAAAGGCGATGAACAGGACATAAACAGGGGGCATCTCCAGGTGCCATGAGATGAGAAGGAGGCACACAGGTAGTGCATGGCTGACTACCTATATCTATTTTAGTTTGAGCTTTTGAGACAACACACCTCCATGGTTTACCGTATTTTTGTATGCGTATTTTTGAAGGACCTCACATGTGAGTGTACACTCAACGACCCACAGATAAGATGCAGGAGCCCCTGCTCCCTCCGGACCAAGCACGGCCACAAGGCTTGCAGGCCCATGAGGCCCAGGAAGCTCAACCTGGATTCCTGCAGAAATGTCTCTCCTATCTTCGTTACTGGCTTGGCCGCATTATCTGTGAGTTGTGCTCATTATTACAGGCATGCCAGTGAAGTATGAGACATTCACCTTCAAGTTTGAGATCACAAACACGAATATCCCTGTAATGAATGCAAATGCATGCTTAGCAGATACCCTCAGGTACATGCATAGGTAATTGTCATTCGTGCACCCCGCATTCATTTATGTGCGCTAGGCTAACCCACAGCGCACTGCAACTTTGCAGCGTACATCCTGAAGATTGTTCGGCCTCTGAAGGGAGAGCACAAGCTGCCTTTGATCCAGGCAAGCCCTTGCTGTTTGCTGGTGTAGACTACACAGACAAAAGCAACTACAAATATCAAGACCTTGTTTCTTTGCGGCGCATGCACACAGGCACAGCAAGTACAGGATCTTCGCAATGCAGCAGGCGAAAGATATGACGAGACAATACTTGAGCACAGAGATTCCCTGAAGCAGCTGTGGTGAGTGTCACATTCTGGGAGAGCACCGGAGGCGTGCATTCGTTTTGGCATTTGGCCTGCTTGTAAGCATGTTGAGCTTTCAGATTGCCCAGCGTGCACATGCAAATGTTTTGGATGGCATTCTAAAAATTTCAAAGGGCGCTTCACAGCAAAGAAAATCATTTTGCTTTTGAATTACTCATCTTCCAGGGAGCACGCTTTTCCAACAACTCCGTTCCCACCAGACATCAAGAGTCCACTGTGGAAGGAAATGGGCTGGTATGATTGTAGTGTGAGGATTTCTTTGTGACTTTCAAGAGCTCTGATTCTAAGCACTAAATGCGTCAATTACCAGAAACGACTTCATTCCACACCCGTACAAGATGTTCATCACATAAACACATACACACATGCGCGCGCACACGCACACACGCACACACACACATACACACACACACCACAGGCCTCTTGGAGTTGCACTGAAGCAACAAGACGCAATAGGGTGCACGTATCATGTAGATTTTTAACTCTTGGGCCTGCTGATGCATGCTTGTTTGCACACTTCAAATTTGACTCTGGGATTTCTGTCATGAGTATCGCTGTGTTGCTTGTTTGATCATGTGAGCTCATGTTCTCGTCAATTTTTGAATAGAACCCTCCTTTGTGCACGATAACTTGTCGACCATAAAGAACATAAAGCAAGGCATGGGGGATTTGATACGGCTTGTTTCTATGGAAATGATCCATCTGGCAGGCAGGGCGAGGACCCTGGCACTGATTTCCGTGGCTCAGGCATGCTGGGCTTGCAGAACCTGCTGTACATGGCCGAGAACCATCCCAGCACCTTCCAAGTGCTCCTTCACAAAACCGATGGCACCCGTGCTGAGTGGGAGTACCCGTTTGCGTGTGCTGGCACAAACTTAACATTTGTGCTGGCAGAATCCTTGGAGCTGAAGCCCAGCAACCGTGCCAGGTGGGTGCCAGTAGGAGCATAAGAATGGCTTGCTCCTGTTCTCACTTGTGTTTGTTGGAAATATACTCAAGTGCTCATCAATGCCTCATAAAGCTTGTCGAGCTCGATTGTCCTGCCCGTCTACATAAGAGAATCAGTTTTTGTCCTCACTTTCCACAATAATGCCAGCATCAACAGGACAGTGCGCTTGACCCAAAGCTTGATTTTGCTCTCGTTCCAACCTCTCTGGCAGTTGCAAGTTGGGTTGTCCTCAAAGTTCATTGAACTTGGTTCAATGGTTTAGGTGCTTTCAAACCTTCATAGCAGTCACTGAGTGTTGATCTCAACACAAAAGCTTTACAGGGGCCAAGCAAGGTGGTCTCAAGGAGTCAAGCTTTTTGACTGCATGCCCCAAGTCTGAATAGAACCAATGTTTTTGAGATGATGAGCCCACAAGGTATCAAAAGGTACATGTTGGGTCTGATCGGGGTTCAGTGATGTGGCTAAATGCTTTTGGGGGGAGGGGAAATTGGGCTCCAAAATCCTACATGTCCCTACAGACAGTTTTCTCTATATGGGTATGATCTTTCCCTTGTTGCTTTCTCATGTCCCAGCACGCCTACCGATGCAGCTTCAAACATAATTGTGTTCACAATAAATGAAGATTGGATGAGCCCAGGTCACACTACTGGACTTAGATCACCCAAAAGGGCCCACAGCTCCGCCCTAAAACTAGACAAGCCATGTATGAATTTTGCCATTTTGACATCACACAAAATATGGTATGGCACTACTTGTGCAGAACTTTGCAAAGAAAAGGGGGGGCGGCATTGAAAGCAGCGCAGAAAACTGGCAAAATTCATGCATGGTTTAGACAATGCATGTGTGTATATGTGAGCGTTTGTGCGTGCATGCGTGCGTGCACGTGTGTGTGCGTCTGTGTGTGTGTGTGTGTGTGTGTGTGTGTGTGTGTGTGTGTGTGTGTGTGTGTGTGTGTGTGTGTGTGTGTGTGTGTGTGTGTGTGTGTGTGTGTGTGTGTGTGTGTGTGTGTGTGCACGTGTGTATGTGTAGGCGTGCGTGCGTGTGTGTGTTTGTGTGCCTGCGGTATCCCAGCAAGCCCAGGCAAACTTTTTTGCTGCACATGTGGCCCTGCACTGACCACCACTTGCAACTCATCATCACCAAGTCGTTTAGCTATTGAAAGAATGCCTGTTCTTGTAATACTGTATTGATAAGTCGGCCTTTGGTCTAAAACAGAGACCCCTTTTTAATATACATAATTTATGTAAATTATAATGTTAAATGTTTTTAAAATGTTTATGTAACAAAGACAGCGGAGCAATGAGCATAACTGACGCAGTAGCGAGCACAGCGCCGGGAACTTTTACTCTGGCTTTTTCTGGACGCGCACTCTTTACTGGTGTAGCGGTGACATGGCAGCAAAGTTAACAGAGGGGAATGGAGCTGCTTGGGTGTCCTAAACGAAGCTCAAGAGCTAGGTCAAACCCTGCTTGGGCCAACCGGTGCAACTTGTGCCAAAGTGAATGTGCAGAACTATTACTATCAATCCTAACTGCATGGAACCGCTGAAGGTCACACACAACTCTTTGGGAATGTCTTTGGGAATGTCTGCGGGGCACAACGATGCATGCCCAGGAGCCTTTCGACTGGCAGCCTTTCCAAATTTCCTTTTTCTGACCAAAGATTACAAATGCCTGAGCCTAGGGTGTTGCGAGCGAGCCACCTTGTTGTTTTGACAGCCAGCCTTGAGTGTGAGCATATGTGTGAATTGCACAAACTGTAGGGCTCATCCCATGAGGACACACCGCCTGGGATTTGTCAAGAATGCGAGGATTGTGTCTACTCTAAAATAAACTTAACTTGGTGGTCCAGCTGGTAGATGTAGGCAGCTGAGTGTCAAAAACTGGGTTTTATGCTGTAGCTGATGAGGCACCTGAGCCCCAACTGGCAATGTTTAAGCACACATGCATTGCGATCATGGAGCAAGCATTTTGTGCAAAATGAATGAAAAGGGGAGTCTGCTACGAGGCCAAGAGTCATGGACACCAATGCCAGAGGATTTGGGCCACGTAATGCTTGATTGTTCATTCAAAAGGAGCAGCAAAAGTACTTGAAGGGCAGTGCCAGTGTAAGATGCAGGGTTGAGTTTTGAGGTCTGGAAGGCAAGTTGTGGACATGCAGATGATGTATGGTTTCTGCAAATGCACCATAACTTGAAAGAGTATTGGAGCAAATTGTGAGTACCGTAAAGAATTGGACTAATCACACACCCCCCAAAAAATAGTTTTGCAACCACGCATTAACAGCGCAACCCAAACATAATTATTCATGGAACTGTGTATCAACCACGCAGGGGCTTTTGTCCCCACAATGCACTACAGGCAATTCAGGCTGTTCCCAATAAGTTGGCAAGTACAACAGCAAAACGATGCGATCTAATTGAATTTAATACACTGTGAGCCAAGTCATTAATCCCTTCCATGCCGCTTCCACCCCTCCCTTCTGGAACCCCCCCTCCCTCATCGTTGCTCCCCACTGCTGCCCTCCTCGCTGCTCCCCTCCCCGTCGCTGCTGCTGCTGCTGCTGCTGCTGCTGTCTTCCTCCTGCTTTCTTCCTTACTGTTTGCTGCCCCATGGCTATTAAAACTTGCTAAACCCCTGCTGAAAGCGCCCCCGTGGAGCAGCTGGCTGAGGAGGGTGCTGCAGGGGGGGCTGCTGTTGAGGGAGGCGGGGCGGGGCGGGGACCCTCCTACCCACTCATGCCAATCGCAATCCCAAATTAGGTGATCCCTCAAAATCATTACTTAGTTCCGTGCACGCAGGCCCCGCACAGGGCAGAAAACGTTCTTTATGCTTGGTGATAATACATTCTCTACGGTACTAGTGGACGCACATGTATGTGAACAGCCAGGTTCACCAACAGGGAAATGCAACTTTAATTTGCCTTGCTGACCTCGTGAATGTCTTTTGTTGCCAACCCTATGACGTCAAGTCAAATTGCTGGGCCCTATCCTACCCATACCCTGGGCTACAGTCAGATGTGAGAGGCTGTAGCTTGAGATCATGCACTCAAACCTTTCAACAAAGTTGCTCGGATAGGGCTCTGATTGACAGGGCTTGAGCTGCGGGTTGAGGTTATACTTAGAGTGATGCTGCCAAGGAATGGCTTTGGAGGCCTCTCCCCCCAAAATTTAGACACTGGACACCATTATGAGCCTATCACGTTGGATTACTCTCAATTTTAATGCTCACAAATTCAGCTTTCATGTTGGAATGCTGGTGTGTGTGGGGGGTGATCTCTAAACCCTGCACAAGCTCTACTCTCCTGCTCCTAGCTGGGCAATAAAGAACACGTTCAGGTCAGCTCTGCAGGCTGGTAGCAAGATTATAAGCCCTGACCTTCCATTCCTATAGACCTTTCATGCTGTTCCATACATTGCTGGTTGTGGCAGTGCTCCATCGGCTTCCCAATGGCCTTACAGTCCTGCTGCCAAGGGCTTTGCTCTTCTCCTAAAGAGAATGGATGGATTAGCTGCCTTCGCCGAAGTGTACTGCGCTGCCTTCCAACTTCTTGACCGCCAGTGGTTGGAATCCGGAGCCTCATACATGGAGTTTAACAAGGTAAAGGAGATTGCTGGTGGTTGTGTTTGGCACTTGAGCGGGCAAACCTTAATAACGCACAGGACTGTAAATTGATGGTCGGGCATGCAGCTGTGTGACTCACAATTAAACATCGTGTTTTGCTCACCACACATTGCAGGTCCTTGACACAGTGAAGCATCAAGTTCTGAATGCCTTGGCTGCGATGCCCAGCTCTATCGAGCAGTTCCACCAGTTCTTGGAAATATCGAGATGGAGCAAATGGTAGCCACACAGAGGCCTTGGCATTTGTTGAGTGGCAAAATATGCTGCCTTGCCGAGGGTCATGAGGCACCACAATCAAGCTACTAAATTAATTCAACAGGATTTTATGGGCTATCAGCTGACAGTTGTTCACCTGCCAATTCTTGCCTATCCTGGTGTTTTTCTTGTGCTTCCAGTCAACTCGTGTCTTCCTCTTCCATTCGGCGACACTATGAACGCAACCCTATGTCTTACAGGTTAAAGGTTACAGAAGCAAAGAAGGCCTCAAGTCAAAACGACTGAGTGCTGGCCTGCTCACAGAAAGAAAGAAGCTCATAAAGAAAAGGATACAGTTTGTTGTTGTTTTGGTTCATGAAAGTGAACATATCAAAGGATTGTACATGGTGAGTAAAAGACAGGTATGGAACCGTCAGGGAAGAGGCACTGGAGAGTGAAAGAAGAGGACCAGAGAACAAGGAAGTATACTTTTGGCGATTCTATTCTATTCTATTTAAAAAAGAGCTGCTTAAGGTTAAATGGACACCATCATTGGAGCCAGAAGAAGCAAGCTGCCAGCAAGCTTTGCATCTGAAATGAATGGGACTCATAGCCCGCAAGACTGTTTTGCAGAACAATTATCAAAGCAAAAAGATCACAGACTCTTTCTCACGGATGTTTCTACCCCATGAGGTGATATATCACATTCACAGAGCCCTCCAAGAATGGACACGCAGCACTGAGTGGCACTCAATAGAAAATGGCCTCTCCCTTGGATTATAACACTCAATTCCTACACTACTGGAATCTGACCCCTGTGACACTCTTTTTGGTGCCCAACTGTAACAACCATATAAGGCTTACAAATGCCTTCCGTTACATCCCGGGCAATGCCTTTTGCCGTGCACTGCTACACCAACACAATTCCCTCTCATCCAGATACTCGGGGATTTCCATTTGCCACCCCATCTATGTCGATATGCCCATGTTGCAAGTCCTGCGACATGCCATCTACCAGGAAATAAGATGTTTCAACTAGGCGATCCGGGAATTTCTTCGACGGACCGGGAAAATTGATTCCCCAGCAGAAAGAAAAGAAAAGAAAAGAAAAAAGAAAAACTACGTAGGCAGAGGAAACTCTCCCTACATCAATTAAGGAAAAGGAGACACATTGGCTCAGAAGAGCCGTGAGTCCCCACCACCACGAAGCTACAAAAAGAAGACTCTAATGGGGATCTGGAGGATTATTGGAAGCACCCGGCTCCATAAACAGGCTGCAAGAAGTATTCTTGTTTTCAATAGCACGCCTAGTGGTAACAAGCTTGTTGGCATACATGACAGAATGGGCATGAAGTTTGCGAGCAAGTTTATTGGCGCGTTGGTGGTCAAGTCCCAGTTGTTTAAACTGTTTAAGGGTGTGCTCAATGTAGCAGGTCCCACCAACACCCAAAAGGATGGTGTGGAGAGTCACAACTTTTGCATGAATGAGTTTGCAGAGGTCTGCATGCTGCCGCTGTGCCGCCTCCAACTGTTGTCCAGGCCTCGTGTCTTCACAGTACTTGATTTCAATCAAGTGCACATGCTGCTGGTTTACATTCAGTTGGTGGGGTTGCCTCACGCGGTTGGCTGTTGTGGCCCTCAGTGTGGGGTTGCGTCTGCTGCGTAACGCATGATGGTGTGAGCAGGAGGTAGAAGCCTTCTCCTGAGGAGAAGAAGTGGGTTTGGCTTTATAGGGAGTAATCAGTATAGCATCAAGACGGCTGGAGGTGAGTCTAGATCTCTTAGAAAAATTTCTTGGAAAGAGGTAAGGGGGTATAATTCTGTTTGATGCATGTGCAGGGATTTGAAGGTTGTGCTGCGCCAACCTATCACCACTCCCTATGTCCATGTTAACCAAGCCTGCTCCCCACGGGCTTTTGCTAAGAGCTCTGATGATCATTCTTCCAGCAACATTGTGGCGTTCAGTTTTCATGCTGGAGATAATATGATTTTGGCAGCCTGAAAGCATGTGGAGTGTGCTGTCTAATTGATGACAGCCTGTGAGAGGGCAAAGTGGGTTAGTGGACCTTTTGAAGCGAACCGCATGTTTTTGGTTATAGAGGGTGCCAGTGCGATATTGTAGGATGGTGCACTTCATGGGTGTGGATATACAGGACATGTTCCTAAAGGCATTGCTGATTTTCTTATCTACATGTGGTAACAAACTCTGATAATATGAGTAGTAGCCTGTTTTGGGGTTTGCATATCCAAGTCTGTGTTTTGTATGCATATGAGACTTGAGAGCATTTTGAAGATTGGGGAGGTAGGTGATTTTAGGATTGGGTGTACAAGCTGTGGATGTGCCAGCATTGTGTTCTTTTTTTTCCTCTTTGGCTAACCAAAATATATGAGAAAAAGGATTTCCGCCGGGGCCTGCGCTAGGGATCCCGGTATCAGCCACATTATTATTGGCTTGGCTTGCTTGATATTTTGCAATAGCATCTGCACATTCGTTACCAGCAATGCCAGCATGAGATTTTACTTTGTAGAAACGAATATTTGTTTGTGAGTGAGTGAGACCCAGCAGATGAATTTAGGCCTACAAATTACCAGTGGTGGACAACTCCCCAATATCACTGGATATGCTCTTTACCAACTTTCTTTCTTAAATCTAGCCATGGTATCCATTATTATTCCATAAATCATGTTCACCAAAAAATTCATGAAAATCGGAGGTCCCCAGATCACTCTCCTTGCCTCAAATCACCCAAAAACGGCCCACAGCTCCACCCTGGGACCAAATTTAACTTCTATAAATATGAATTGTATAACCTCCATATGCTATGCTAACATCATGATGATCTTGCATAATAAAAAAGAACGAGGTCAAATTTTGACCTTTTTGGCACCTCTTGTGCTGGATTTTATAAGAGGTAAATGGCTGAAATTCCGTAACTCACCAACCGCTTGGTCTTTTCACTTTATTTTTTTGCAAAGATATTCATTTGGTGCAAGGACTCCACTGGACTCCACTGGACTCCACTGGATTTGGCAAATCACTGGCAGAAAATACCCAATTTGGTTCAATGGGTGGTCAGGAATGGAGATGAGGTGGTCAATAAGAAGGGTTCACGTCACGGCTAATTAGACAAATGCGCCGCAATCTGGGCTGTTTAAGCTCTAGTGCTGCAGATATAATTTGAAACCAAGCTTGACTGGCCCAGGTTGGGGCTCACCTATGCTGGGAGCATGTAAAAATATGCCTGTTTTGGGGGGGAGTTGTTCAGATCTGACAAACTACCTTCAACTGCCATTATGAACACGCCTGAGGGATTCTCTGAGCTAAGGGATCTCCCGGTCCAGATGCCCACTCGAAACAACAGACCAAACAATTCTTTTCCCGGTAGACAAGATAACTGAATCACGGAACAAGAAATTATTGTTTTTGGAATTTCCCGGACAGGGCCCGTTGATCATGCGGTCGACGTTTCAAGGAATCCATTTTTTTGGGTTGTCATCATGATCAGTGAAAAACTCTATCAAAATCAGTTTGATAAAGAATATGAGGTGTAGTGTGTGAATTGCATGGATTGGTGGTGGTTTTGGTCGTCACCAGACTTTGCAAACCTCGTTTTCACCGAAAAGTAAATCCGTTGTCTTCGAAAAGTAAAAGAGACTCTCTGCCGTGATATTTTCCTAGCCCGCAATGCCTATATCATATGCAGGAAGCTGAGCAGTACACCTACGTAAACTTACATTCCATACATCCATCCAACCTTTAAAGCTCCAGGGAGCTATGCGTCCCTCATAACTTGAAAGGGCCTTGCTGAGACCACAGCACTGCTGAGATTATAGCACTGCTAAAGCAGGCTCTCCAGGAGGAGAGCATCAATGGCGGTGGCATGGGTGAGTGGAGTATGCTGGCGAGCCTGAGTGCAGTGAGTTGGTGTTATCAGAGTCTGCAACGAGTATGACATGTACAAATGCAATCATGATTGCCACCCCCGATGCTTGCATGCAACACATCCAGGAAAATGCTATGTGGATTGGTTGCATCACTGGTTGTAAAAGGCAGACAAGTAAGCATTTTGAAATGCACTAGACAGTTGGACAAACACAAAGAATTGAGCAATGTGTCCATAGGCGCTGGGCCCATGAGCTACTGATGGCTGTCATGGCACAACATGTCTAGACAAAGCAAGGTTTAGCTGAATCAGCAGTCTTTAGAGGAGGCAGATGCACTTTGCGCCACAGATGAGGCACACATGGGCATGCTGTGTGCAATTTCCAGCAACCTTTTATCCGTCACGCAGCATGGAGTGAGCTGGACGAGCTAATAATTGTTGTCCCTAGGTTCTAGTCAGCACTCCTGTGCCAGCACAGAGGCATGGGCCTATACATGTATCCATGGGGGTGCACCCTTTTTGAAATGTATGCAAATGCTCCTGGTAGAAAACCGTGCATCACATGCGAGCTTGCTGCACATGCATGCAGGCTTTGCAACAGATGGCTCACACACTAAGCAATGCAGTTTATATTGTGACGGATGTGTGACCTACTCATGGCTTTGAAATAATGGCTTTGAAATAATGCAATGATGCACCAATTGATGTACACCTAGCATTCATCCCGCAAATCTTGAATGGATGCAAGGTGTGCAAGCAAAAATACTGATACATACATTTTGGGACCAATCGCGGCAGTTTTTCGGGCACAGACTCCATGCTAAAGATGTCAACAGGAGCATGTACATGACACCTGCAGGTGCTCCACATGGGGTTGACCATCTGTTTTGGGACGATTTTGGGCGTGCTGCTTGGAGTGACGGTGGGTGCATTTCAATTTTTCTGTAGCTGCTCTTGCCATACGCTGGTTGGGCTTGCATTCCTTTTTTGGGACCAATCCCGGCAATTTTTAGGCGTGCTTTGCAAGTGTGATTATCAGCCAGGCTTTGTGCCTGCAAGCAGGACTTCTGCCTGATTGCTGCTTCATTTGCAGGGGCACTGCACCCAATGGGAATGCTTCCTCTCCTTACCTTCCTACGTGCGACATCCGCCTTCCTCTCTGCTTTTTTGGTCACTCCTTTCATGTCATGTCCTCATTCTTAGTGAACAGGCTGGTAGTCAGCCCATTTGACAGGAGGCCTTTTGCTTCTGTATCCTTTAACCTCCCTTCCTGTCCCATGGGACTTGTTGCAGCACTATGTTTGGCGCAGCAGCCAGTAAGCTGGACGCACCGAGTTCCCTTTGCCTTGCCCTTTTCCTCACAAGCTGCCCTTGCCCTGGCTCATCCTCAGATCGGTTCTTTGTTGTTCAGCCTCTGGGCCAAACAACCAGAAGATTATCGGAGAGTGCTGGACGTAAGCGCGGACGAGGACGATGAGGTGGTGCCACCATCCCAAGGCACACCCATCTCAGCAGAGATGCGTAAACTGCTGCCGTACACGGCAAGCTGGACCCACTGGCCAGATAGTGAGAAGGTAGGGTATAGGGTTGCCTTCGTATGTGAACTTTCAGGTGTGAGTCTGCTCTTTGGTGCGCAACAACCTGGTGCAGGTGAACGCCCTGGTGTGCTCACCAGTGCTGTGCAAATACAGCGTCATTTGACTTTCAAAAACCATAAATGATGGTCAAGCAATGACGCTAACACCACATGGTTTGTGTTTTTTTCTGTGGTACAAAAGCGTCGTGATGGTGTGAAAAGCCGATGGTCAAGGATTCAAATCTGCCTGCAAGCAACTCATCATGGGCAGGGCACGCAAGTGAACATGAGCATCTGCTTTCAGACTCTCCTACAAGATAGACATTGCAGAAGAGGTGAAGGTCGTAATTTACAGGCCATTGCATCAATTAGGCCTGATGGTGTCAAGCTGTTGATATCCAACACTGGTGCCCACGCTAACTACAGTAAGGGCAAGTGCCTAGCTTTGTTTGAGGAATGGACAAACATGTTGGGCAGATCAAACCTGCCTTTGGAATTGAGGCAGCACTGCCCTTTACATCCAGCAAACTTATACATTCATCGGCGCTCAGAGATGTGCTCTCCAGGTGCTCTAAGTGAGTGTAGTATGATTAAGCGCATGTTGCTCTTGTCCTGTTGATTGCTGCAGGTGTCAGGGATTAATCGCATCCTCTCAATCCTGTGGCCTCACATCACCAAGGCGGGGATAAGGATGGGTCTGGACATTGGCAAGCAGATTGTTCAGCCCATGCTGGAAAAGAAGCAAGTAAGAAGGGAATATGGTTGTGTGTACCCTTGTGCTGGGACTGGTGATGGACATGAAGCAGAGCATCCTCCTGCGTTCATTTTTTGGAATGAGCTTATCATAGACCCAAAGATTGTCTGTACAGAAATTGAAGTGCTTGCTTGTGGCTGTCTCCCTCATGCCCAGTACAGAGTAGGTGGGCAGAGCAAATGCTACTTCAACTGCATGCTATTGAAATTTTGTGACTGATATTTCTGCTTATGTCCTCATTCTGCGCTGTGCTGCTCCAGTACACTAGGGAGTTTGCAGTTCCTGCCCTTCTCTTGCCCGGTCGATTTGCTCAATTTCCTGGGTACACTATTTTGTACGCGTTCGCTATTATGTCTTCAGATTTCCTTCATACGCTGTGTGCTGGGTGTTACAGATTCCTTTTGTTGAGGACATCGCGCTCGGCACAAAGAGTATGGCAGACGAGCAAGTGTACCAGCCTGCAGCTGAGTGGATCAAACGCAAGGTATACTAGTGGATTACGAGCAATGGTATAGAAGCAGGGTAATTGAGTGGATTGGAGACAAGGTAAAGAAGTGGATAAGGAGCAAGATACACAAAGCAAGGTATCTGAAGCAAGATACATCTACTGGTGGCTTTACCACAATGGATTACAAGACCCCCAAGGGAGCACTTGAAAGGCTGCATAGGGGGAATACTCGAATGGTGCAAGCAGGCAAAGCTAGATGCAAGGCGTGCCTTGCAATGAAAGAGTTGCTGCAGGCGTGGCTACTTTGTTGGCTATCCTTACAGTAACCTGCATTTGCTGTGACTGTTGCCTCATATTGTGTGTTTGTATGTGTGTGTGTGTGTGCGTGTGTGTGTGTGTGCATGCGTGCCACCTTGACAGCAGCCACTGATCTTCCTTTACAATCTTGGTTGCTGAGACCCTTGTTCCTGCCCCTTTCTTCCAGGACTTCACTCTTGGGAAGTTTCCCTTGCAGCTGGGGGGCATTAAGAGCTATGACACACCAGACGATGAAGTGGTGCTGGAGACCCCTATCATGTGGGGCTCTGATGCTAAGGTGGGTCTCTCCCAATATGCACCAATTTTTAAATTTACAGGAAGTCGACTAAGCCATCCAAACCAGGTGTATGGAGCTGGTGAAAGCCAGAAGACCTAGTTGGGCTCTTCAGCTTGGCTGAGGAGGTCGTGGTAGCATGGCGAACGTTGGAAGCTGGAAGAGAAAATGCATTTTCTGACCCAGATTTAAATATGTTTTGCTGCCCTTAATCCGTCTCCGTTGTTGTTTCTTGCAGCTTGATATCGGCGTGTTCCTCAAGTTTGGCCTGCTCCGGCTGTATGTGCCCCTGGAGGTTAGCAACGTGCAAATCAAGGTGAGCGCAAGTGCAGGCTATCACTGACTGCAATGCCAGAAACCGCTGATGCTTGCCATGTGCAGTTCAACTGCACAAGATTGGAGGAGGGAGATGAGACTGCAAAGGCCTGTCCTTCCCATTTCCTGGCATGTAAGCATCAATTTCAGCATTTGCTGTTGACCAGAAGCAAGCCCAGTGGCGGCAGCAGTAGGGGAGCAGCCCAGGCTCAAAAGCCATGCTGGCTCCTCCTCATTGGGGGAGCAGCCCGTGGTGTAAAACACGCTGGCTCCTCATTGAGAAAGCAGCCTGTGGTCAAAGTCATGCTGGCTCCTCTGAGTTGCAAGGAGTTGACCTGCCTCCTGAATGCCCTGAACAGGGTCAGATCCTTAGCCAAATGGGAAACAGGTGGTTGTACAAGATGCATGGTATGCAACACAAAACCACACAGTACGCATCTGCAAAAGCCTTTCCCAACCAGGTCTGCGAGGCCTTCCCTGTTCAGTGTACAATGATGACTCTTGAGGTGCCTCGCTTCCTTGCTGGGCATTTGGTGTCCCACCCCCTTCCAGCCTTGCCTTGCCTGTCCTGCCTGTCAGCTTACCTTCTGTTGCTCCCGCCTGTCCATGGAGCCCTTCTCCCTTGCTTCAGGTCGACACCCGCATTACTGTGAAGCCCTTGGTGGAGACAATACCTTGTGTGGGTGGTGTGACCATCAGCCTGTTGAAGGTGAGCTTTGCTTGGGAGGCTTGTCGGGCATATGGACAATTCGTATGGTGTGGACAAACGTGGCGGCATGAAGAAGCAATGCGCAGTGAAGCTGGAGTGTAGAGAACCTGTGTGCCTGCCGATTGCAAACTTGCATGGAAGGCTGAGCTTGATTGTTTGAAGCTTATTGATGTGGACTTGATTGCAAATAAAGTCAAGGAACGGGGGGCAAGCGGCACAAACATGCGGTTGTGATGTGAGCTTGATTGTGCAAAAAGTCAAGAAACGGGGGGCAAGCTGCATCAACATGCGGTGTTCAAGCCATTGAAGATGACTCAAACAATACCGTAGCGACACTGAAGTTTCGCGATTCAACTAAATAACTATTGGGGTTGTTCGCCCGATGGGCGTCGCTGGGGCACCCTGTGTTGCTTGAAAATTGTTGGTATTTTTGAAATTAGCTCTGGCCGTGGTACACTGCACGCTTTATGGGGACGTGGACGAGGGCGCCCTCAGCCTGTTCCGGGACAATCCCCCCCGGGACAACCTGCCCCGGAGCAGCCTGGCCCTCCCCCCCCAACCACTGCCCAGCCAGTAGCATCAACAGGTGTTTCCAGTGCAACTGTGGCACAGCATGCAAGTGAGGGGAATGACATGGGCAGTGAGGGCAGCAACAGCAGCAGCAGCAGCGGCAGTGAAGGAGAGCAACCAGCAAAGAAGCCCAAGAACCTTCCCATGTCCTTTGTTCCGTTGTCAGAGCTAGGCAACTTTGGGGAGGTAGGCCCCAGCATGCCTCAATGGCTTGTGTGCATGCCATGCACCTGGGCCACAGGCAAGGAGCAGTTTGTGAAAGCGCACAGAGCAGATCCAATCAATTCTCACATAGGCACAAAGAGTTGTAAAGGCAAGGCAGCATCAAGAGCATTTCTTGAGTTCAGCTAACAGCCTAGCTGAGCGCTTTGGCCACACTCTGTCCCCCCTCATGGCTGACAGGACCCTTGAGCCCCCTCTCAATGGCCCTTTGCTCATGGAGCAGGCAGATGCAGCTTACAAAATTTTGGGGGAAGCACAGCTTGCAGGCAGGCAGACAGCCGGGTTTTGGGCCAGCTTGGCCTCTATTGCCAGTGTGCAAGTGCCTGGTTCAGTTGAGGAAGAGCGGCTGTTTAGCAAGTTGGCTTTCATCAAGGACGAGCGGCGCAACCGCCTAGAAGTAGAGCATTTGAATGTGTGCTTAGTCCTGGCAACCCAGCGCATCTTCACCTTCACTCAGTTCCCCTTCATCTCAGCCATGCGGAAATGGTTTGCAGCCAGAGAGCGCTGCCTTGCGGCAGTGCCTAGGCAGCCTCACCAGCCAAGTCAGCCAGTTGTGATTGAATTTGACTCAGATGGCTAGTTAAGTTCTTTTTGTATCTGCGCAAGCAGACGTGGGATTGGGCACGCAATGCCCCAACTCAATACGTTTGTTGGAAACTTTGTCGCTGTTATGTTTGGCCATTAGAAGGGTTTTTTTTAAGGTCATTGGGGCTCTAAATAACGCTTTTGGTGAGCATGCAAAATTTTTTGTGGGGTGTGCGACACCCAAATCCTGCTCAAACCCCCCTGGGTCTCACTTGGGGGCCTAAGTGCGACGCCCCAGAAATCACTAATAACAACACTGGTGGAGGGAGCAGGGCAGCCTCCCAGGGAGGCATGCATAGGAGGCATGCATGGAAGTGGGGGGAGGAGCAAGGCAACCCTGCTCCTGGAAGAGTTGGTGGACTTCAGGAAGCGTTGATGGACCCCACGGCCATAGCTGCCAGGGGGATCCAGAGGCAGGTGAAGGCAGAGGGGAGCTTGCTGCAGCTGTTGCACAAAGCCAGGAGGGGAAGGGGGTGTGGGTGGGAAGGCTGAGTGAACCGATGAAGGTGTCTGAGGACACCGCAGATGAACGATGGAGGGAGAGGGTGAGAAGAAACAGTGAGCCAGTGCAAGAGAGACGCAAAGACGCGCAGGGTTCACATATTTTGAGTTCTTCTCGTGGTCCTCGTAAACCCTAAAAAAATCGCAAATTGATTAATTAATGAAATTAATGTGGTACCTCTTAATAAATCGTAGTGACGCTATGGTAGCTGTTAAAATGGGAGTAAATCAGAACGCTGTTGTAACGATGTTACGATGCAAGAGCATGCTCCAGGCTTTTGGTGATCCCTGTGGATCAGGAGTGTGTGTGTGTTGCCGTGGACAGTGGCTAACTCTTAATGGGACATTCCAGCCAGCTGCAACAGGGGTAAAGTCATGGGAGGACAATGCAGAAAATTTTGTGGAAGGGCCAGGGCTCGTCTTTCCGGATCTTTGGGGATGCTTGTCCACTCTCACTGCCTCTGGGGTTGCAAGTAGCAACAATGCATGCATTCTCCAAGCTTGGGACCTCACTCACCTTATTCAGCCTTGTTGGGCCCTGGACTCAGCCTTGCATTGTCTCACACCGGGACGGTCACTGCACTCCCCCAACAGCACACAAATCTTGTTGTGGTTCTCAGTAAGGCTCGGTCAACACTGAGGCCCGTCCGCATCGTTACCCTTTCTTGTTGCGTCTCAGCACGCAAGGACCACGATTCTTCACCGAATAACATTAGCGGTGAAACCATATGCATGCGCACCTCATGCAGCATCATTATTCACATCAGAGCACCTGGTATGAATTCTGTAGGTTGCCTTGGACGAAGCTTTGAACTTGCACAAGCACCTTCAATTGGGTGTGTGCCTTAATCTTGTGCAGGTACCCCTTGTGGACATGAACCTGAAGTCGTTCTTTGGCATGGACATCTTGTCCTTGCCGGGTGCCAGATTGGGTCTGAACTGGGCACTGCAGGTGAGCATGTCTTCACTATGTGGGATTGGGCATGCTGTCAACACTCATACATTTAGTGGAAAGCATTTAGGCTGTGCATGCTTGCGTAGGTGCTGATAGGTGAGCGTGCATATGTTTGTCTGACACACAAACACACACACGCACTTAAACACATGCAGGGGTGAGGCATGGTGTTATCAGGACTCATGCTTGCAATTCATTTTGGCGCCTGCTGCCAGTGGCTGAGAAAATATGTGCACACATGCTTGCGTTTAGTGTCATTCATGCAGGATTCACGGTGTGGCTCATCAACTTGCAGTTGAGGCACCAGCAACTG
Organism: Dunaliella primolecta; assembly: GCA_914767535.2. Lineage (NCBI taxonomy): Eukaryota > Viridiplantae > Chlorophyta > Chlorophyceae > Chlamydomonadales > Dunaliellaceae > Dunaliella > Dunaliella primolecta. The sequence goes on from OU611751.1 coordinate 13,699,070, forward strand.
AGTGCCATGCCGCTGAGTCATGACCTCTCTCCTGACGAAAGGGTCCTGCACCCCCGCGCTCATTGCGGGTAACCTCATATATTGGCAAGATAGGTTGCCAATATGTGTAAAGAAAGACGTCCAGCGGACACAATGTGCATCTTCTCGTGTGTACTTATTGCGGTACTCTGTGTCCCTTGTCAAATACCAAAAGGGTTTCGCACAAGTGCCGCCATCGTAGTCATACTCAGCAAAACTGGGTCGTCATTTTGGAGCCGCTGTGCATTTGCTGCGCTTTGAGTTGCTCTAGTTATTTATTGATCTCACCAAAATACAGGGCAATGACAGTCTGCAGGAAGCTCCCAGGCAACCTCTTTCATTGCCCGGCACCAATCCTGATTTACACTGTTGACCATGATTCTTCCATCAGATCATGATTCCTTGCAAAACAATCCTGGGCAGCATGCTAATCTATCTTAGCAGCATGAGCTTCCCAACAAATGATCGGAACGGACAAATCGCTTGTTATTTGTTCCTGGTTTGATTTGTTCCTCGCAGAAATTCGTGTATGACCCGTTCAAGCTGCTCTATCCTAGCAGCTTCAGCACAAGCATCATGGTGAGGCGCTCGACATGGTGGAATTACTCTCTGGTGGTGTTTGTGCCTTTTAGCATCAAGAGCATACAGTAACAAAGTTTCTGCTGTGCAGGTAACAGGCAGTCCCATTAGCTTGGCGCGTTGCATCTTGCGCCTGAGGGTTGCTGTATGCTCATATGTGTGCTGGCATGTAGCAGAGGTCTTTCTTCCTATGTTCCAGATTGAAAATGAAGCATACTATTTTCTCTGTGCCACACCTGAGCACCTGCAAGTACACTTACACTTGCTCAATTTGCCTGTACACACATACACAAACGTGCGCACGCACGCACGCATACACACACACGCACACACATACACACACATATACACACACGCACACGCACGCACACAAATACGCAAAACACACACACATACACACACATGCACGCACACACACATATGCGTATGCTTACATACAGGAGGACTATGGAGTGCCCCCTGTGCCAAAGGGAGCCCTGGAAGTGGTGCTCATGAGGGGAGAGAACCTCCTGGGAGATCACACCTATGTGAGGTAATGTATACCATTTCTGTGATGGATCATGGCTTTTGTCTTAAACCCATGGCGGCGTCCCTGCATTTGCTAGATGCATCTGTAGCTAAAGCGGCTCTGAGCGCTTGCTTTTGCTGCACATCCTGATGTGTCTTGGTTGTTCTGGCACAAGCTTACCCATCTGGTGTGCTCCTGTGTGTTTGTGTGCTGGAAGCCCATGTTCGCACAGTAGCCATTGAACATGCCTCATGCATCTGCAAAACAAAATGCTGTGGATCAATAGAAACGGACGATTTCCTTCATTTCCTGATCACCCTCTTCATGTACCAGGCTCAAAACTCGAGGCGAGAACTGCCAGGAAAGCAACACCGTCCATGGCAGCTTTTCCCCCAATTATTTGGACAAGAACCCTCAAAAGTTTACCCTCATTGTAAGTAAAGACTTGAGAAATGAAGAAGGGAAAGGGAGGAGAGATGTACAGTTCTGTGACCAGTGAGCATTTCTTTTTTCAACTATCTAAAATCTCCATTTCGCAACAACATTATGCACTCTGCTAGTAGAGTTATTTTTAACATTACACAAATGCCATGACGCACTGTCCAGCAACTTCTGTGCAGCGTTGCACGCCACTTTTGTGCATATTCCAGCAGCTCCAGCTGGCTTTTTTTATTGCATGCCTCCCTCCTTGCACAGATCAGCAGTGGCTTAGTCCATACACTGCATCATCCTCGCTCACATGCAGTTGCATAGTCCATGTGCTGCATCATTCCATGCACTCCATCAGTCAATGCTCAGCAATGGCTTAGCCCATGCGCTGCATCAGCCTTGCTTGCAGGCATATAAAGTCCGCTTGGAGATGGTTGCATGTGTGCGCGCGTGTGTGTGCGTGTGTGTGTGATCATCAATCTTGGCAACCAGAGAAATGTCTGTGCATGAGTATCAGTGCTCCTTTGGCATTAGATTATGTCGCCATAATTCACCAATCAACATGGAATCTGGTTTTGGTGAGACAAATTAAAGCTGAATAGAATTGGAATGCGCAGGCATGGAGGGACTTTCATGAAAAGGGGAGTTTAATCCCCTTTAGATGCTTTCAACTCTCTTATACTTATGATTCCGGGGCCCCAACTCAGGCAAGACTTTTTTCAATGAGTGATGGTAAGGGCAAATGAGGTTGGAAAGGGACAAAGTGCTTGCAAGTACAATGCCAACAAGCTATATGGTCTCACAAGTTCCAGGCAGACTGGTATACCCCCCAAACAGCCCCCTGCGTAAGCATTTGCCTAACAGTGGTGGTCTGAATACCAACACACTTGTGGTGCAATGCCTTTGCACGATCAGCGTTTAGCGCATACTGCAGGATGTGAAAAGCGCATGAAATTGGTAAGAAGCACAAGGAATGCGCAGCAGCATGACAGCAGCACTTGGCGTAGAGAACACAGCATGGTGGCAGCCCTTAAGCTGCGCACCTCCTCTGTTTATAATGGAGTGCTTCATTTCAAGCTCGTGTGGTGAAGGGCATGGCCAAAAGCCTGCAGGCATGCTGACTTCCAAGGTGGCACATTTGGAATGCGTGGAATGATCTCTTAGAATGAAAGGCAAGAGCCTCTCCGGTGCCGTCAAACGTCAAAGCTACAAATGGACTGACCTAATGCAAGTGCACGAGACAATCTCATGCAACGTTTTTTCTTGTAGAAAATTAGGTGTTTCCTAAGTGTCAGTTATCACGCTTGAATTTCACCTTTTCTAGAGCTTGAAAGTGCCAGTTTGTGCTCATATACAGAACTTGCCGTGGCATGAATCCTGAATTCACCACCCAATATCTATTTCGGGTCTTCCATTGCAGCATACAGGTGGTTTTGGTGATTTGGAGTCCTTGCATTAACAGGATACTGTTGCAACCAGCACAAAGTGAAAAGACCCAGTGGTTGGTGAGAAGCAGGATTTCAACCATTTCCCATACAGAAATTTCAGTGTAAGGGATGCCCAAAAGGCTCTTTTGACCAGACGCTTCCTTTCTTTAGGATTTTCAGGATATTGGTAAAAGGAGGTATAAATGCTGGGTGCTGGGATCGGAAAATTGCCATGAGGCCAGGAGAGTGATCTGGGGTCCTCAAACTTTCATAAATTCTTGGTCCCCTGTAAATTATTATTAATTATTTCCCTGTGTAAATGTTGACCCCCTGTAAATCCCCTATTGATATGCATGATCTGATGATCAGTCCATGGACGTGGCATTAATTGTTTCCTGGGTCTTCGTTTTCATGAGCAAAAACGTCACTCAGGATGTTTGTGATTCTTAGGCAACGGCCTTGTCACCAAACTGCCATCCTCTGTCCTTCGTCCATTTTCCCAACCTCTCTCCTTTGTACTTGAAATAATATTTTTGCTGCTATCGACGTTCAATCAAAATAATACACTGGCATACTCTTTTCCCCCTCCATTTTTTTGCATTCAGGTCGAGGACTTTGAGAAGCAGCAACTGGGTCTTGAAGTAGTCCAAAACAGGGACGACAACGATTTCACAGAGCCCACCCTTGGTATTGGAACGCTGCCTTTTGGGAAGCATGAGCCTGCAGGCCAGGTATGCAAATGAACAATTTGACACCCATCATTTTCGCATGACTTGCATGCCTTAATTGTATGGCCACGGTGCAGCAGCTTGCATCAATTAATCACTGTCATTTTGTTTTTGCAAATCAAGTTTCCTAGGAGGCTTTTGTGATGTGTGTGCATGCACCTTCAAAAGATGTCTGCCATGCTGAAACACTGTGGGCAAACTCCCACAAGGTAAATTCTGCTCAAATTCAGCAAACCTCTAAACCTGAATCCTCTGGACGATACATCTAGCAGCCTTGAAACCCTATTTTTTGTGGTAATGAAGAGCAAGGACAGTTGATGAAGAGAAGCAAAGTGCGGGAGCTCAGCACACATTCAAAACTTGAGGGAATGTGTTGGAATCGACGCTGCTCAGGATATGCACAGATCATCCACACAGAGCATGGTGTGTACCTAGGGTTGGCCAATTCCATATTTTTTTACATTTTCCTGCGAAAAATGGAATTGTATGGCATGTATACTGAAATTGCCAACCCTATGTATATCACAGTACTGCACAGATCGTGCATGCAAAGTATAATGTGTTCCATCCATACACATCCAATTGGCAAGCCTGGCGTTTTAACATTAATTTGTCTCACACCATGCTTATTCATAGAAATGTGTAGCCTTTCCAGAATCCCTACTCGTGTGTGCAATTCAGGACTGCTGTAACCCAGCGCCCAGGTCTCATTTTAAAGTTGTCCAAAGTTGTTCTTGTTTACATTGTTTTTTCGATTTTTGCCTTAATCATCATTACACAGGATTGCATGAAAACGTCTGGGAGAACAGGGTTAGGCTCAGAAAATATTCCTGTGACAGCCCCCACCCCACCCCAAAGGCCAAGCTGGGACCCTTTGGTGGCCTCCTCACTGCGCCTTGCCGAAGTGAGGCTACGCGAGGCTTGGCGTGGCCATTCGGTGAATTGGGCTCACCTTCAGCAGGGACGAGGGTCATCAAAAAATGGAGAGAAGTTTGCCCAAAAAGTCTGATGTTTATATAGATGTATAAAGGAATTGTAACTTTGTTTGGGGGACTGTTTTTAAATGATAGTCAGTGCTGGAGGTGTGGGTGCGGGCGCAAGGCTTCACTGGATTATCCGGAGTTGCTGTGTGCCTGCTATGCATGCACTTCACAGCATGCAATAACAAGCATGTGCCAGCTGTACACTGCTTTGCTTTTTGTCTCTGGAAGATCATTTCCGTGGTGGTGAGACCCTAACTAGCTTGCTAGTTGGGAAGCCTTTCCTTAATGCAAGCAGCTGGATCTGGCTTGCATAGTCTTTTCTTTTTTTCTGTGTGCGGCAAGCTCACTGGGGACGCAATTGGCAGCTTGCAGATGCCCATGGTGGAGAGCAAGCAGCAGAGATAAGAGTGCCAGAGCATTGGCGAGGGGGAGGAGGAGAGAGTGGGGAAGGAGACGAGGACTGAGATGCTTCAGCTCATTCTTACTTGCTGGACAGCCGTTCCACCTAGCTTTACATTGTGATAAAAAAATACAAGAAGCAGCCTACCAAAAACTAGGATGAAATGGAGTCTCCTATGGAGAGCAATTTTTTTTACCGACAAGGCCCTACCCACAGAGGCCTAACCACTTCAGATTTGCAAGCCTAATCAGAAAACTGAGACACCCTAGTTACCTATAGCCACTTATTCGCTCTCCCTTTTGAGGATGCAAATACCCTGCTGGTTGTGGCAATGCAAATGGCTGGACTGGTGTGTTCAAGCTGGAATGTCTGGGACCTCTGCATTAAATTGCTCAAATTGTGCAGCCCCATATGTTGCCTGCAATGCCTTCTTATCGTCCTAATAAATCCCTTATTCCAATTCATGTGTAAATGATACCAATCTCATCCATGCAGGACCCCGTCACAAACGAGCTCAAGACAATCTTCGTGCTTGCCAAGTTTATCAGGGTGCGTAAACACAAGGATAGTGTGTTCCTCTGTACCCTAACATTGGGATGCAAAGACACCGCATCTCCACGTTCGCCCTAACCTGCCCTTAACAGCATTGGGGGGTCCACAGTATAAGGTGTCCAACCTAGGGGTGCGAATATGTTCCATCTCCTTGTTTGCCTTTGACTGCACTCCTGATTGCTTATGACTGCATTCGGCGACTCCTTACATGTGATCGCTTACATGCTTGTGCTCTCTGTGCCTTTCTACTCTCATGAAGGCAACTGTACCTGTAAGCAGCAGCCACGTGCTTTTTTCATCAATTGTTGCGCTTGTCTTGGGCCTCCTTTGTCCAAACCATTGTTCAAACTTTTGCCCAAACCTGGTCATGGGCCTCCTTTGTCGATGCTCAAAAATCTGCAGGTGCCCATGCACGCGGTTGATGTAAATATATCTGCAAGCAGCAACCGTCTGACCTTTTCATCAATTGTTGTGCTGCTCATGGGCCTCCTTTCTCCATGCTCTTAAGCAAACCTGCAGGTGCCCATGAAAAGTGTCAATGTAAAGGTGCCCCTTGAAAAGCCTGTCCACCCTCGCAAGCTCGAAATTGAGCAGAAGAAAAAGAAGCATGACGGCATTTTGCAGAGCTTCTCCCAGTCACGCCACAGACCTGAACAAGCGGTAAGCCTCTTGCTTGCAGGGTATTCTCACACAACCTATTCCTAAGCTTGAAGCTTGTGCTCATTCCTTCTCTTAGGAAAAAAGTGTGCACATTTGAGCCAACCGTGAACAGTGAACTGCGTCAAGTCTTACAGAGGCAAAGATTGCAATGCAGGAGACGGCAGTGATACATGGCTTTTCAGCCATTTCGTACCATAAGTCTTCAGCTTTGTTTTCTTCAAATGTTTTTCTTTCAAGCACGACACATTTTGAGAGGTACACGGTAACTGTTGAAACCAGCCTGCCCAGCACACGCGTCCAGGGGATCACGCGTGCTTTGTGCACAGCATAGGAACCCCTCTGAAATGTCAAGCACTTTGCTCAAGCCTGTTCCTCTCATGTGTTGTCAGGGTTTCATCCTCCTGTCACAAGCACATGGCTTGCATATCACCAATGTATTAACTCATACCTTTCGCCTGCATGTGTGTGCTTTTATAAACAAGCATCCATGTACCATAGAGCATCTTCATCGTTTTGCGATGTTCATAGTAGTATACAAACGTCGTTAAACGTCAAATTTCTTAATTTTTTTAAAAAGGTGCATAAAGGGTGTGCAAGGTGCAAACAAAATGGCACAAGATGGGTGCGCTGTGGATGAGCTTGTGCAAATAGGTGAGGAGAAGTGAGGGAAGGAAGCACCATCTGCAAGCAAAATATGCAGCATTGCATAAATGAGCAGAAATGATAAGGAAAAGAAAAGATTATGCACAATAGGTCTGGCTGCGTGCATTAAGGAAAAGATCCCTGTCTAGCAGGCAGAGGTGCCAGCTGGCCTACATTGCTTTGCTTGCTCCTTCCTGTGTTTTCTTGACCAACCATGCCAGAAACATTTGTTTCATACATCTATATTCACCAAAAAATGATGAAATTTGGATCGCCCAGGACACAATTTCAGACGTAGATCACCACACAAGGTCCCACAGCTTCACCTTGGGGGGACCATTCTTATATCTTATTGACAGGTTGATGAAATTAGTTGGAAAAAGTCTGATCATGCTTGGCACCCCTTGCAGTCCCTTGCGCAGAATATCCCAAGGGAAATGGCTGAAATTGCACATTTCATCAGCCAAGCGGTCTTTTGCACTCCTTTCTCTATGCACAATATTGTTTTGGTCTCAGGCCTCCAAACCTCAAATTTATCCAGTTTGATGCAGTGGGTGACATGGATTGCAGAGTTCATGAATATCAAGGTTCATGCCATGGCAAGTTAGCCATGTTGCCTGTATCTGGAAACTATCAAAATCTGGTACAAATGAAAAAATGTCGCACCCATGTTTGGATTTTGTCCGATTTGGAGACCCCACGTGGGGAGCATGCAAAAAATAGGCTGTTTGGGGCTTTGACCGACCCCCTCTGGAAAATGAGATCGTGCGAAGAAGAATGGAGCTCAATGCTGAAATGCTTAGAAATGGTAAATGCTGTGTGCAAGGTGAAATGCCTGCATGCTTGGCATGCATAAAATGGTTCAAGGGCATGCAAGCATGGCAGTATTTTTCATGAGACCTTGGGACCATGATTAAGTGCCTACCAGTTTTAAGGGGGTGTCAGGGTTGTGCCACCTCAAACGACTGTCGTCTCTTTAGACTCAAAAAGGTATGGTAAACGGTTTGGCTCGGTGAAATCGTACAATCAGTGTTTAAGCAAAGGATGGTGGCAAATTGATAAATCGATTGTCATCGTCGGATGCAGCTGGGCCACACGCTGCTTGCATGACTTGCAGCTGCAAGCCTGAATAAAAGCACCTTTGCCTTCCTTTGTGTGTATCTATTGATGAGAGACTTGGCATCATGCAAAATTTTTGCGAAGGGGCAAGACTGACCCTAGGGAGCTCCAGCCTCCTAGCCTTAGGGAGCTCGATGTCCCCCGTACCTCAGGCCTTCGTGTAGGTAAGACCAGGAACAAGGGGCATGAAGAATGCATGGGTGGGACAAATGTACCAGACAGATGCCCCTGAGCCTGGAACCAGTTTTGAAGCACCTACCAGGATCCTTTGGGTGAGCACGGAGAGCAGCAGGGACAGCTGCAGGTGCAGCAGGGGGAGGAGGGCAACAGCATGAGGGGTGGGGGCCCCTGGGGTCAGAGGAAATTGCACAGCCACATGCCAAACTTTGGGTGTCAAAGTCTTCCGAGCAGACCCACCACCAAACCGAGTTTCACCGTCTAAAATGTTGAGTCTCAAATCCAGAAAAGCACGGTCCGGACCAGTAAGAGAGTCTGCATCGTCTAAATCATATAGCAGACCGTTTACCGTGGGGGCACAACCCGGGGGAATGTGCAATGGAGTGAGCGTAAAGAGCAATCATATCTTGCTGCTGCCAAAATTGTTGGCTGCGCAGTTCAAGTTCTTTAATGCAAAGCACTAGGAGTGCGTGGTGGACAGGACTGTGCACGGTCTGTATGCATGCTTGTGTTTGTATGCATGTGTTTATGTATGTAGTTATGCATGCATGCATGCCTGTGTGTGTTTCTATATATGTACATATGCATGTGTGTATGCATGGGTGCATTTGTGCATATGTGTGTATGCATGCATGCATGTATGTTTGTACGTATGTGTGTATGTATGTACGTATGTGAGTGCATGTAAGAATGTGTACATGTAATGCGCAGACGCTTGCTCTTTTTTGTGTCGCTTGCTTTAAAGAAGCATGCATAGCCAATCAAACGGCTTGAAATAGGAGTTGTGTGTGATCAGCCTTTGTTTCTGCATGCTTACATAACTCCTCCTCTACAAAACCACTGTCTCTCTCCCTTTGCCTTGCTCAGGATGCCGGATCGCTGTTCCTCTCGGTCAAGTTCCTGCCTTTCAGCCAGCCTGTATTTGATGACGAGGAGGATCCAGCATCCCAGGAAACGGACATGCTCCCCACGCGGCGCTTGGTCATCCATGATCCGCCAGATGACCTCCCAGTGCGTTTGATTTAAATGTGAAACCGAAAGTATTTGCCAACCAGTGCGTATTAAGAAAGACCCAACAGTCACCGCTGACACATTTTGTTAACACAATGAGCCTCACCGATCCATCAAACCAAAAGGTGGCGGGCAATCAAGGTGGAGAAAGGTTTTCCTGTCAAGGAGGGTGCTCCACCAAGATCAAGGCTGCACAAGCAGCACCCGCACCTTGTGTCAGTGCCTCAGCAAGAGCAGGATGGCCTGATTATTGTGCATGGTGACATCTGTATCTGAGCAAGAGCAGGATATCCTGATTATTGTGCATGGTGACATTTGTGTCTCACCATAAACAGGATGGCCTGATTATTGTGCATGGCGACATCTGTGTCTCAGCAAGGGCAAGATGGCCTAGTCATTGTGCATGGCGACATTTGTGTCTCAACAAGAACAGGATGGCCTGGCCATTGTGCATGGTGACATCTGTGTCTCAGCAAGGGCGAGATAACCTAGTCGTGAGGCATTAGAGTAAGCCCAAGGCAGATTTACCTAGGCTGCGGAGGACAGGAGCCTAGTCCCGACATCCACCCAGCAGTTTCCCTGCACTTCATTGTTTCCTTGGTTTGAAAAAAAACTGGTCAGTTCTTGATAGAATAATATTTGCAAGGACTTGATTGGACTCCCCCAGTGGAAAAAAGTCAGTGTCCTAAGCTATCTTGGATCAGCAAACATTGCTGTTGTTTGAAGCACATGAAAAAGACATTGTTGCTCAGAGTGGGTGCCCTAGGTGCCTGGACAGTCCCTGACATGCCTGTTTGCAGACTTTTCTTTCCTCTATCACAGGATCCGCAATGCCTGTTTGTTGGTTTTCCTTTCCTCTGACAGAAAAAAAAATGTATGTACTACACCTTTTGCTGGCACTTAATTTCAAGGCATTGATAATATTCCTCTCGTCTTGTGTAGGGGGTGTTGACGGTCCATGTAATCAGGTGCATTAACCTGAAAGGTGACCGACCTACAACGTATGTAGACGTCCTCCTCAAGCAAGAGGACCTCAAGGAAAAGGAAGGGAAAAAGTACCAACTGGTAAGTTCTTTATGCATGGAAGTTTTCAATTTGTCTTTTGAACATGAAAATTCAGAATATGAAAAGCCGCACAAGGTGATAGCAACCGCTCTTATTAACAAGCACACCAGATTTCAGGGTCATCCCCATGAACAGGGCCCCCAACCAGTCTCACTAAAATGTTCACGCCTCCTGTATGCATGATTGTGTGCCCTGAGTCGACCAATGCTTTAATGTCCCGAGAATTGGAATTCTTTGATAAAGAAATTGGCATGTGGAGGTGTTGTACGTGGCTCTGGAGCTTTTTTGCACCCATCTCGGCACAAAAGGTGGACTTTATGGCTTGCACCCAGAAAGCAGCGCTCCTGGAGCAGCTTTGGTGAGGTTGTAACAATCATGCTGCAATGTCCGATTTGCCTGGGGAAGCGTGCTGGTTAGGCCACCCATTAATAAGAGTGTGGACATGGAAGGATTTAACCATGAAAATATTATGTAATGATAATGAATGAGATTATAAAACATATCTGAATGTATGTTCATATCGTTGCGACTTAAGGAGTTAAAATATATTATAAACATGACTTAATTATTGGGGTCCCATATTATTGGGGTCATATGTGTGGAGGGGAGGTCATTGTTTTATTTAAGTTGTGCTGCTTTCATGGCTTTAACAGTATTATTGCGCTTCTTAGTGCTTGCTGAAAGCTTAAGAAACAACCTGCGTATAAGCACAGGAGTAAATGGAGTGTGCAGCTGAAGGGCAGCCATTTGGCCTGTGCGCTGCAGTGTTGTGATGCTGCTGCTTTGTCCAAGCGCTCCTGCCAGCCTGCCCTGTTTCTTCTGGTTGAGCAACCTTGCTGCAATTATCTGCTGATGGCTAGCGCTGCTTTTTTCCTCTTGAAAGGTGACCTCACATGAGCTGCATTCTGCTACGAGCTGTCCCTATTATTTAATTTGTCCCTTCATCATGAGCCACGCCCGACAGTGGGACTGTCCCTCAAGGGATTTTGCTGGAGACATGTGGCCTGAAATGTTTGTGTGGTTTAGCAGCACCCAGGGAGTCCGACCAGCAAGACCTTCCCACACTGAGCCCCTTCCTTTTTTGGAAATTCATCACCACTCATTTGTTCAACGTTTGAAAATTCTTTAATTTTTGAAATTTCAAAGATGGCATAAGGGCCCTTTCAGGCACTCAAAAAGGGGCCCAGACAGGGGGAAAGGTGCTCCTTCCAACGAGAGGCTCCCGGGCTTCCACACACACTCACACCTTTGAGGCTCCTGGAATCACTGGAAAATTTGATTTTATGTTGATGTGAAATGACATGGTGTGTCGGGTTAAAGGAAATTCTGAAATGAACTCACTCTCCTGGTCACCTGATGGTGCAGGAATTGCTCATGATGCCTTCACTTCTTCAGAATGCTCAGGTCTTGTGATTGAAGGCAATCAAACCCATTCCCACCCCTCAGCATGTAGTGCCCTCTGTTCTCCTCACTGCCGTGTGCACAAGGGGGCATCTTCCCCCAAATTGTTTATGAAGATCATCCCAGAAGCATACAGAGAAAAATTTGTATCAAAAGCTTGTCTAAAAAGCTCCAGCAGGCTCAGAAAGGCTTGCAGACACCTGACAAATGGTGACCTCACTCTGAACAGGACCCACCAAGTAGCAAAGTGACCGGCCCTGGTGGCTGTTGTGCTTTCAAAACAAGCATGCATTGCCTGGAAGTAAATGCACGGTAAAGGCAAGGACGAGAATGCTTGGTTGTGCATTCTTTACTCTGCAGCTCTGCATGTCTCCCAATGCCCGGAACGACTGGCATGGATATCTCGTTATGTATGTTGAAACATTAACTATTCCAATATTTGCTCGCAGCAAAAGACTCAGAAGGTTACAGGCGAGAACAACCCGCGCTTTGGACGGAAGTTTGACTTTGTGATGATCCGAGCCGACAGCACCCTCTTCTTCACCGTGCACCAAAAAGATGGGGAGCAGCCAAAAAGTATGTTCAAGAAGAGGAAGGTGAGTGAATGCGCGTGGCTCACTTCATGAAAATCAATTATTGGTATCATGGATTGGCATGTTGGACGCGAAGTTGAGCAAAGAAAGGATCTTTTGCTGCGCAGTGGAATGACTCTCGGATTATTGAGAACACTGGCGGAGAAACAGATGCTTACAGAGCGCTCACCTTTGCATTCTTCCCTTGTCTATTGACTCATCAGTGCATGTGCATAAAGTACTGTTCCAGTGGCCATCAAGGCTCTTGTTGTCACCATGTATCTTGCACAGCTCATTCTCAGCTGCCCCCTTCAATCTGTCTTGATATTGCCTTTGAGTGCGGCATAGAGGCTGTCTGCCTGCCTGCCGACGTCTGTTTCATGCAGGTCCTTGTTGTACAGCAGGCTATTTTTTAACTGTCAACCACTTTGCATTGTTCTTGTCTTCAACGACCCAGTTTAAACTGCTCCGCCCGCATGAATTTGTAGAATGTATGGCATGTGCCTCATACCTCCGTACACATCTCAATGCTGCATATTATTGTGGTGCTCTTCTAGGATGCGATGCTGGGTTACCTGGAACTGCCAGTCAAGGACGTTGCAAAAAACGGCATGCTGAAGGACACCTGGTTGCTGAAGGTGCGCATTTGCAGTGTGCTCCATTTTACCTAAACTACTGTGCACTCAGTCCCTTGTAACACTCTGGTGACATGAGCGTGCTGTTTTGCCTTCCCAGTTGCCTTGACAGAGTAGACAGGATTGCAACCAAATGTGCCCTTTCATGCTCTGGCATTTCCTGGTTTGTTCTAGACCTGATCAAGTTTTTATGAACGCACAAAAACACGGGTGGTTAGCTTCCTCTATACCTAATCACTGGCTTGTGCGCTTAAGATTCGCCCCGCCAATTTGCAGTTGCAATCGCTCTGCCTTGCAAGAGCAGTGCAAAACTTTCCTAGACCAACATTTTTGAGTAGGACGGCCTCTTCATCTTGATGCTTTAGAGCAGGCAGAACAACACGCCACCTTTCTTTCCCGCAGGACACCGAGCGAGGCCGAATAGAGCTGCAGCTCAAATGGCAGGTGAGTTCAAAGGGACCTGTCTATGAATACTCAATTCTCTTGCAGGAGGTGGCCAAGGGGACAAGTACTTGTGTGCCTTTTGTGCCTTTGAGCCACCAGCTCATGCCCCAATGAAGAGGTCCAAATGCCTGTGGTGCTTGTTGGCCAGGCAAAGTCTGCTCATGCTGTTGATTGCCTTAAGGTTTAGGGTTTATGTGGGGTGTCTCCTGTCCGCAGCAACTGAGGTGCTATAGGCTAAACGTTGCAAATATGTATAACTAGTGCACAGCAGGCATCCCGAGTGAGACTTTATTGTTGCTGTCTATGCCTACTGTGCCACTGGGGCAGGCCCATCCTCCCCTGCTGCTTACAAGACTCTTGTTTTGCCCTGCTGTCTGCAGACTTGCTACATCGATGATTGATGAAAAAGGAAGCAGAAGAAAAACTACATAGGAAGAGAAAGCTCTCCCTACATCAATTTAGGAAAGGGAGACACATTGGCTCAGACAAGCCGTGATCCTCCTCCACCACAAGGCTACAGAACTGAAAATGCTATTGGGGATCTGGAGGGTTGCTGGAAGCTCCCGCCTCCAGGACCTGGCTGTGAGGAGTACTTTTGTTCGACGATTGATGAATGAAGCATGCCCGACCGCGTAAAGCCAGCTTGGCGGGCTTGTGGATGTTGATATGGTAGGACCTGAGTGATTTGATGTTGCTTTGTGCTAGTTGTAATGTACATCTGGATGTACAAACACTCTTGAGCAAGGACCTGACAGGCATACTCCAGCCATGAGCAGGAACCAGCTCAGCTGTGAGTTGATGCTGCCCTTGCGTCGAAGTGAGGAAGACAAAGTAAATGTTGTGCACAATGAAATCGTGAACATCTGCCTTCTTATTGTCTTAGAACGTGATTCATGCGGGACTTTTGTTGAGCTCATGGTGTTTTGGTGCGAGTCCTGTTCCTTGAAGTGGGTTTGGTTTACCATGCTCAGATTTTAATGAATTGATGCATGGCAATGATCCTATTCATGCTGCACATTGTGGCTAATCTTATCTTGATTCTTCAGTGGCGTTGTTTTTTTGACTGTAACATCAAAATGCTGGTAGGGCTAGGAGTTGGCCTGTACAACTATTTGAATGCCCTTACTCTTGAGCAGGTGCCGTTGGTAGCCTGGTTAAAATGCTTGGTTGCCAGTTGTCACCCCCGCCCCCTCTTTAGACTTGATACACAGGGTTTTAAGTGTCAATGGCACATTGTTGTAATGATGAATTGTAAAAGTGGGCATACGGCCACCATTTTTGAGCCTGTAGCTCATTTGGAAAGTCTTTATTGCTGAAGACTGAGCTGTGTCTTAGAGATCCCTTGGGTATCAGGTGATTAGATTAGATTACGAAGGGAGCCTATGGGACCTTCAGCCCTTGGGTATCAGGTGATTCACGGATTTGCAGATTCAAATGGGGGGGACCTTCAGCCAGACTGTTCAGCTGATCAGCCTGTGACTGGTCCTCGCCAGTCAACATACTATGGTAATGTCCATAAGCTCAGAAACAAACAAAAAAGGGTTACAAGGGGGGTTGGCCCACAGCCCGAGAATCTGGCTGATCGGCTGCTGGTGAAACATTCTCATCCAGCATCAAAAATTGAAACCAGTTCAGACAAAAATTTTGAAAATCTGTGCGAGCCTTGATTTAGAAAAGCATTGACCTCGAAATCAGTCAAAAAGTGAAAGCTCGCCAAGAAAGGAATAAAATCAGTGTTTGGAAGCTGGGCAAAAGTGTGTAACGGTTTAATGGTTACAATGGGGGGTGACCTTCAGCCAGGTCGTTTGGCTGATCGGCTTGTGGCTGGTCTCTGCCAGCCAAAAATAAATCCATAAGCTCAGACACAAAAAAGAAAAGCTTTGCATTTCGCTGATGAAGGAACTGATGAACAAATTGAGAGCTCACTTGATGCAGTAAAAAAGGTTGCATCTCAAGAATATCCTGGAAGCAAGGTTCAAAAAGCACTTGATACTTGCGGCGCAGAGAACAAACGTGTTCATCAGTACAGTTAAAAAGGACATGTGCTTCATCTTGAGTTTGGTTGCAAGGACACCCGTCACACACAGAGGTACCATCATCCTGCCAAACAGCCGATTCAGCTTTCCAAGTATGAGCACGAAGCCGGAACCTGCTCACATTACGCATAACTTGCTTAGGCAAATCCAAAAAAAGATACCAAGGCAGGGGTGCATAGGTTTGGCGAGCGTTGCAAGCAAAAGGAGTAGCAAACCAAGCTTGGTAAGTAGCTAGTTTGTTGTTGTTTCCCCTTGGATCCACTGACTCAGCTTCTCTCCAAACTCCTTGCAATCTGTACCTCAAGTCTGCACTAAAATCATTCATGGAAATGGCACCTCCTGACCTCACAGCCTGCTCAAAAATTTCAAAACCACGCAAACCTTGGAAGGCTTGAATTAACTGCGCTGTCCAGCACTTGTCATCCTTAGGTTGTAACTTCAAATCGGCTTGCATAACACGGTGTAAAGTACTACTATTTGTACCAAGCATGCTGTTGTACAGCTTGACTGCAGCTCTAAACCAATAGTACTGCAGTGGTTGATGCCCACATTCTCTCAAAACAGCCCAGTTAGTGGTAGTTCGCTCCACACCCAAGGTACCTTTCAAGAAATTCAGATGCAAAGTTTGCAGAGCACTAGAGAACTCTTTGCCTGCCTGCATGAAACCTGCACCCCACATTTGACTTGCGTTCATGCCAGCTGGAACAACATATGTCTTTGCAAGCCACAAGGAAGCATGCGGCCTATCTGCCAGTGTGTGCTCATGTACAAAACAACGTAAGATGACACAGATGTCAAAGCATGCTCCAAAAAGGACCGGGCAATGAGCAAAACAGATGAGCACTGGGACCACCCTGCATGCGCCCCTCTGTCAGACTCCCAAAAAGCGGAAAGGATCAACTTCTCTGAAGGTTGTGAAATGATCCATGTAGAATGGCATATCAAATGGGAAGCTGCTGACATGTTACAATTGCATCCAGATCTACATGCCCATGTGCAAGCCTTTGAGGAAGAGAGACTGGAATAAACAGTAGAACCCCTGAACGATGAGATAGACCTGGACAATCTTGTCAAACAAGGCTTTGAAGGTGATCCTCAAAGCCTCTCTGACTCCCCATGGCTCTCAAATAGCGGCTGCGCTATTCGCAAGAATGTCACCTTGAACTCCAATCTACCAACCCCCAGACAAATGTCATTCCAACATGGCAATGTAATATTATCATTAGAAGTGTTGACCTCATGAAGGAAAGTCTCCAACCTGACAAATCTGATGAGGTCGCCATGCCAGCACAAATGCCGGAAGTTATCACCTGTGAATGCGCTTGCATTTACAATGCCAATGGCAGTGCGTTGGTATGCTGACTGTAGACAAACTCAAGACCCTGCTCGAAGCCTTTGGAGCAGCTAGAAAGGCAGGCATCCACGCCACCACCGAGCCACCTGTCCAGGACCCAGCAACTGAAATCATGGGACTGCTCTCAAGCCAAAAGGCTCAACAAAAACATATCTCTGCCCAGAGCAAAAAGATCCACAATTCTAACATGCTGATCACACCTCCCCACATTCGATCAGCCCTACATAAATGGTACATGGCCTCAACAGAGAGTTTCTCCAACCCTCTTAAATTTGACGGTACTTTTAACACTTATTTCAGCACAAGCAACCCAGACCAGGTCTTTGGGGCACACACATACGATCTGTGCGCTACCCTCTGTGCGCTACCCTCTCTGTGCGCTACAACTTGTATTTTGTGGCTTCTCCTTCTGCCATCCCCCTCATGATGATGAAACTATGTTCAGACTCCTGCGCCACGCAGTGCATTCCTCCCTCCAAACCACAGATCCAGTTGCCACCTTCCTGCTTTTGCCCCACTGGAGAGGCTTCAGCTGCAATGCTTACATGAGCTGGATTAACCATTACCGAGGTTTTGCGAAAGTGCTTACCAAATTCCCTGCCAGAAACATCCATTTCCAGGTACCCCAGCACTGGCTCAATATGATACCTAAACCCACCCTACCTTCTGATCCTATGCAAGTCATTGTTGTCTGGAATCGTAATGCTAGAGAAGCACTGGAAAGCGAAAAAACAAATACTTTTTCCAACTCAATTCAATCTCAAGTTGAGATGTACCAGAAGCTCACTGGCTACCCCTGGATCCTCCAAATTCTGCCACGTCACTGCGTACCCATGACCGCCTAACATCAAACACTTGGAAAAAGAGATTCCAATCACTCTCCCCTGACACCCACATCCGTTCACACATGTGCCCTCAAGCAAAAGCAGCCTTCCTTCTTGCCAATTACAAAAAGATGTCCACACCTAAGATCAAAGACTGGAAAGAAATCATCTACACAGATGGCAGTGTAATCAAACGCAAAGATGATGACTCCCCACCACTTGCTGTCTCAGGCGTCTATAAACTGGTTGGGGACACTATTCCATTTTCCCAACGCATACAGCTGCACATTAAACCCAATGGTCACGGGCCTGCTAATACCATCAACAGAGCAGAATCTGCAGGTATTCTTGTGGCACTTCAGCAAGGGCAAACTGACGCTGCCTAAGACAGTGCATCCTGCCTCTCCCAGATTTCTAAACAAGCCCTTAATAAAATGCGCAAGAGGAACCACCTACATGCAGATCTCATTCATGCTATATCAAACTTGCTAGAACACTCCCCACAACCAGTTAATTTCTACAAAGTCAAAGCCCACTCTGGCATCATTGGCAACGAGGGGGCTGACGCCTACGCACGGTCTGCAGCCCTCACGGCCACCACAGACATTGAACTCCCACATGCCTGGGACCCATTTCACAATGTTTACTGGCTCTCATTTAAGACCTCACACGGACAAAAGGATAGCCTGCACCACTCCCAGAGGGGCCCACGCTTTCCCGACCCACTATTTCAACAACCTGACCAACAAACTTGAATTGCATATGCACAAAAAGCACAAGCTTGGCTCTGCTGATATCTCTGGCTACCATTACAATAGCTGGCAGAGGCTCAACCATGCCATACAACCCACTTCCCCAACCACCAGCATGCCAATACTTTAATAAGGCTCAAAACCCGCAGCTCAAGAAACCCTAACAGGAACAACAAAGTGACCTTGCACATCATCTTAGTTGGTGTGGCAGGCACTATTTATAATGACTACACCATTCAACCTCTTATCAACTTGGGTTTAACCAGGCAGGAGGCTAAATCATTAGCATCCAAACTGAGTTGCCATGCTATCCAAAGATTAGCAACTATTATTAACACCAGACATGCACTTCATTTCCAGGGGACTTCTGGGGGAGGGTTTGCTGGTCGCGCGGCAGAAAAGAGCAGGAGAAGTAGAATCCGGGCGTCCAGGAGCATGGCAGCCAACCCTCCAGATCCTCATTAGCTCTTGTTTCTGGCTTTCTCCTAGGCTAGCTTAGTCTAGTTTAGGCTTGAGTGCCCTTTGGTGACACCCTTTCTAGCTTGCTAGTCAGGGAACCTATCCTTAATGCACGCGGCCTCTTGGCTGGCATAGACTTTTCTTTTTTTCTTTTGTATTTTCCAATCACCACTGCCAATATAGAAGATCACAACCCAACCCGTCAACTTGCTAACAAGGAAATCAGCAACTCCTTCTGGTCTCCTCCTAAGATTACTCTTTAGCAACAGATAAATGTTGTCAAATACCGCACAGGGACAGTCTACACACAAAAGCATGCCATTAGATTCAATAGGTCTTCCACCGATGGAAGATGCCCGCTGTGTGATGATATGAACAGCATTAATCATGTTGTCCTCAGATGTCCAAATCCAACTTTGAGTGGTATGCACACCAACGAACACCATCCTGGCCAAGCTTCCGTGTTAGAGCCCTTAGCAAAGGCACGTTTGGCTCATCCCTTATGCCAATAAGGGATTGGTATGGATGCATGCCGTAATGAGAGACTCCTGGATCAGGGGATACAAGCCCCAGAAAACATCACGAGCCATTCCAGACTGGTTTTTTCCTAATGGTACTGGCTTCTCTGCTCGGCACCAGAGCCGTCCTGATGTAATCGTTGTGAGATCCATTCCAGGCAAACAAGCTCACCTTGATCCCTCTAAGATCCTTCCTCAAGACAAGGACACCCACCTTGTTGAACCAAAATTCTGACCTGACACAAACCCCTGCATTGTTTTAGAAACTGTAGCACCTCAACACGCTCACACTATGACCAGAATCAAAATTTGCAGCTCAAGGAATCCAAACAGGAACAACAAAGTGACTCTACACATCATCCTGATTGGTGTGGCTGGCACTATCTACAATGAGTACACGATCAAACCTCTTGTAAATTTAGGCCTTACCAATCA
Source organism: Dunaliella primolecta (assembly GCA_914767535.2). Lineage (NCBI taxonomy): Eukaryota > Viridiplantae > Chlorophyta > Chlorophyceae > Chlamydomonadales > Dunaliellaceae > Dunaliella > Dunaliella primolecta. Next base: position 13,718,798 of record OU611751.1, read on the forward strand.
CAGAGCAAAATCCCCAGCTTTCAAGCTGAGCTGTCATGCCATGCAGAGACTAACCACTGGCGACTAACCAGTGGCACTGTCATTACACCAAACATGCTCTTTGCTTACAGAGGGCTTCTGGGGGGGGGGGGGGGGGGGGGTCGCCGGGCACACGGAGCTGAATACAAGGAGAAGGAGAATCTGGGTGTCTCGGGGCATGGCCGACAACCCGCCCGATCCTCGTGAGCAGTCTCTTTCGCTCTCCTAGGCTAGCTGTAGCTAGTGTAGTTTTGAGGGACCTCTGGTGAGACCCTAGCTAGCTTGCTAGTCAAGGGACCTTCCCTTAATGCACGTGGCCTGTGGCCTGTGTAGACTTTTTTTCCTTATGCAACTTTGTTATATTGAACTGCTACAACTTGGAGGCTGGTGCCAAGATCAATGGTAGAGTGTCAGAAAGCTTTTGTCAGCAGTGCTTTGTTGTCCTGGCACCAGGTGGCGGCGCCGATCCATGCCTGGTCAAAGTTTGGCTTGAAATCCGAAAAAACATCGGAATATTACCCCAAAGTTTGAATTTAGGCATAATTATGAATTCAGGCATATATATGGGTGGGGGGTTGCCCACCTCTGCCACATTACCCCCTTTTCCCCTTTTTGAGCACCTTAGCACACACACACCGATTCAAATTTCAACAACTTTCTTTACAGAGTTATGTCTTGTAATCACAGAACGTAACTGCATTTAAAAAAAGTTGGAGAGGAGGCGCGCCAGGGAGGCTCAGAAAGAGCTTCTTGTGAAGACCCCCCAAAATGGCCAAGTTAGGAAAAGAAAAGAGAAGGAAAACTGTGTAGGCTAAGTTTGGACCCTTTGGGGTGCGTCTCTTGGGTATTGAGCGCTTCTATGCGTGTACGATTGTGAAGAAATGGGCAATCCTGGGGTAGGATTCCTGGCCGTGGAAGAGAGCATTTTCTACCTCCATGTCCTCAGCCTCAAAGAGGGGGTTGCTGTTGATCCTGGAGTCAGTGTGTACGGATCTGCTTAGGACACAGCTGTACCTGCCACGAGGAAAGTTCCTTTAAATGTGTCATATCATTTCTTTGTTTGAGTGCCAAATGCCTATCCTTGTCTGCTCCCGTTCCCCATTAGCTGTGCCAGTTAGAGAAACTTTCCTTCGATAGAGTACGTATTGTATACATGCGCGCGGCCTTTTTAAAAAAAGCCAAATTTGGCTGCCACAGCCACCTCTCTTCTCTTCTCTTCTCTTCTCTCTCATCTGCAGATCTCATCTGCAGATTTGAATCAGCTGATTCAAATATATTGAGGGACAAGCTGGAACCAGCAAAAGAGGCACTAGAAAGCACGCCGGTGACTGGGTTGCGCAAGTGGTGCACCACGTGGCTTTCTCTGTGCCAACGGTGAGCACTCATGAGTGGTTAGCTGATCAGCTAACCAACGGTGAGCACTCATGACTGGTTAGCTGGTCAGCTGATCAGCTGATCATGATCAGCTAACCAGCTGGGTCAGAAGTCCTCCCTCATATAGATTAATAGTGACCACAGGGGGATCTGGATTTTCACCTGACTCAGTTCGCACTCGGCAATTGCATGTCAATTGGCCTTTTTGTTGGTATACCCAACGTAGCCGTTGGGTCCCCAGGGGAAATCCTGTTCATGTATATGTTTATAAGGACTTTTGATAACGCTTGTGGTGCTCGAAATTGAGTCTGAAACAAAGCAAGTCGTTGGTAGAGATACAAAGGAGACTGCAAGCCTCCGGCAGAGTATGCTGACGTGAGTATGCCGTACACTGCTACTATATGTAGAATGAGCAAAGTAGATTTGTTTTTTTGTGGTCTAATGGACGCGGATGCTCGGACTCGTATTGCGTGCTTTGAGCATAGTGAAGAGACACAGCGTATTGCTAAGTTTATTTTAATCACCAGTATTTAATGTTTTGTTAATATAGATGCGTCGAAAGAAGCACAAACACACCAGGCGGGCTGTGGGCTTCTACAAGCTCAGCTACGGTTTCTATGAGCCCTTCAAGGTCAGTTGGCAGTGCCTGCATATTCACAGCACATCCATGCAAGCCACATGAGGAACCAGCGCTCAAGTACATGATTTGACGCGCAGATCCTTCTCGATGGAAATTTCATTCACGCCACCATATCAGCCAGGTAAGGTAGCATCCTACAGGTGTCCAAAAAGCAAGCCAGCATGTTTTGTCACTCCCTGCCTTATTGTTTCTTGTTTAAAGTTTTGCTGGCAGCCAACACGCCTGCACAAAATGTGCATCCCTTTTCCCTGACAGCATGACGGGTTTGCCGGACCTGATACACAAGCTTCTGGGGGCCCAGTGTAAGCTTTATGTCACCCGTTGTGCCACGAGAGAGCTAGAGGAGCTGGGGGAAGGCTTCGAAAAGGTACATGAGCGCATGGCACTGCACATTCATACTGCCTCCACTTGGTTGTCTCCATGTTACTGCTGTTTCTGGTTGTCTCATGGTCCTTAGTGGTAGCAAATGTGCCGTATTCTCTCAGGTTTAGGCTCAACAACGTCAACCTCATAATTCAATGAAGAGCACCTGAAGCATGCCTTCCGTTCCCCCCTTGCTGCAGTCCTTGGAATCAGCACGCAAATATGAACTGCACAAGTGTGGGCATGCCCCTGGTCAATGCTCAGCAGCAAAGTGCATCAAAGACCAAATAGGTGAGGAATCTTGCCATGTGTTCAAAACTCTTGATGAATGGTCGGGCACTGTGAATGTGATAATTAGGATTTAGGTGCTGTTCCTGCGGCTGTTCATCGAAAAAAAGGCAAGCATGATTTAGCGTTTGCTAAAGCTGCAAATGAACTACCTGAACTGACCTTACAGCATTCCCCAAAGCTTTGACTGCAGGGAAGGTCAATGGGGCTGATTGAGGACTGCCCTGTGGCATGTTATGTGTTGAGGCCAGGCTTTTCAAAGCAGTGACGAGCTCTCCCTAACACATGTACCTCGTGCCCCCTTGCTCAGGCCGCACAAATGCAAATCATTGGTGGCTGGCGACGCAAGACAAGGGATTGCGGCAAGAGCTGTCGCAGGTGAGGGTTTTGTTCTCCAATCACACACACATACACACACATGGTCAGCTTTGTTCAGTCCCTTGAGATACATGCTTATTGGTTCATGAAATAGCAAATGAAACAGGACAGTCATTGGATATTCGCCTATCGAAATGGAAAATAAAATGGTCCATGATGCAGCCGATAAGCCGTTGCTTCAGCGCTGGAATCCCTCAGAGTCTCAGGAGCCTTGACTGGCTAGCAATGGTGGCCTTGCAGGCGTGGCAGGAAAGAAACATCAGTCAAAACGCATGACTGCAAGGATAGCAATCATTACAATTGCCAAACCAAGCAACAGCCGTACTTCTTCGAGGGAGCTTCTTAGTTGTGCTCATGAAGCCACCATGTAGTTGTTATTTAATTCTGCCTGGCAACTAGATTTTCTGGGTGCCATGCAAGCAGACAAACTGACCCGCCTCAGCTGAATCATGCTGTCTTGCAAAAATCAGTCGAGAAGGTTGTAAATAAGGATGAAATTGCTAGCAAGCCACAAGAACACTTGTCCTTGCCACTTGCAGGTGTCCACTTGCAGGTGTGGACATTGTTTCCTGCAGAGCCAAAACGCTTGGCTTTGGAGCGTGCACACGTTGTGCATACCTGCTCCATGGTAGCCTTTGTCTGTGTTTCCGGATGTCCTTCGTACATCAGCTCTTCTCTACCCCTTCTCACCATCTCTTCCTCATTCGTCCTCCTGTCCTTGTCACTTGACATGTCTTCCACACTTGTCTTTTCTGTTTCCTTGTTCAGTCACCACGTCTTCCAAACTCGCCTGGCTGTGCTCTGGTTTCTCAGGTTGCTGGGTTGCCCATGCTGTTTGCCAGCGTGAATGGCTTGCACCTGGAGGAGCCTGCTGGTATGTCGAAGTCCACTGCTCATGAGGTGGGTGGCGTAGGGTGGTGTTGCAAAATAAGGTTGTAAGTGTCAAAGGTGCACCAAAAGTCCCTTAATTAGGCTGTCAAGAAACTGCCCAGCACACAATTGCGGCCACTTGTGACGCAGTTGCTGGAATGTTGCGTGGAACCAGAAACATTTATGCCAAAGCAAGCACTCAGGAGCATATCTGCAAAAAAAAGCACATCCCTTTGGTCACAGCAGGAGCCCCACAGAGTCCCTTCATCGTGCATACTTGTGCTGTCTGTTCCTGTACCTAAACATGCAGCCCTTAGGGCATCCATGAGCGCCGTCCTCTGTTGTGATGATACGCAGGCTGCAGAGATGCAGATGGCTATGATTTCTGTTGTGTTGTGACCGTCCTCTCTGTTGTCGACATGCAGGCTGCAGAGATGCAGATGGCAATGCTTTCTGTTGTGTTGTTGCTGACCTTTCTATTGGGTGGTTGCAAGCTGCAGGGACCTCAATTTATTTTAGGGAGTGGTTTTGTTGCCTGTTTTTTTGTTTCTTCCTTGGTGCAGGCTGCAGAGACGCAGATGGCCGTGCCTGAGCATGAGCGCAAGACCAGCGCCCTGGCTGACTTAGACGCATTGAAGCGTGAAGTGAAGCGCCGAGAATCCAGCAGCACTGTTGCGTTCAGACGAAAAAAAGCAAAGGTGCGACGATGTTGGGAAACTTGGTGGCCTTTACATGATGAATCCTGGTTTCTTTGCAGTTACGTCATTCCTAGCCTAGGAGGATAGAGCAAATGGAGCACGTTTTTAAGGCTAAAGCAACAGGGTGAAAAAGAAGAAGGGCCACTTCAACTTCATTTGCTGTCCCATTTCCCCCCCTTTGCTTGTGTCAGAAGTTCACTCATTGTGAAAGCTAGGCATTCATTTCCTGCTCCTTGTCCTGCTTTCGTGTCAGTACATTCATTTTGAAAACTAGGCCACAGTTCAGTCCAGTGTCTAAACTCTTCGACTGATGGTCATTCCAGTGTCCATTGTCCAACTTCTTCGACTGATGGCCCTTGCGTTTTGTGAAGGATTTTGACCAGCATGAGGGTGGCGGCTTTTGAGCAGCTTTCCTCTGTGCATCATCTATTATTACAGACCTCTTATGGCCTGCATTCTCCTTGCTGATGCAGGGACCAAATCCCCTAGCTATTCAGAAAGCCAGTAAGAAGCAGAGCCAAGCACCCAAGAAAGGAAGTTTGCAGGTGGGTTAATTTGCAAACCTGGTGTTCGAATGCACAGTCTCTTTTTATACCATCATTGTCTTTTCTTACTGATTATTAAAAGTTGCCCTTCCTCAATGTGTTGGCCAACTTCGAAACATGCTTGTTAATGTCCTGTTGAGGCCAGTAGGTAGAATGGGGCGGAATGTTGACCTTACCCCTCCCCACTTGTTCCGTTGTGTATCACGTTTGGTCATCTAGCAAATTCACCTTCTTTGTAGCATATCATGTTCTGTCAGCTTTTGGGATGGTGTAGTAGTCAAGGAGGAGTTTAGTTAGCGTTGGACACCACCACTTGAGCCTTCCTCCCCCCAGTTCCTGTAAAATGCTCTATCAAGGGGTTGTCAATCCTCCCCAAACTTAGACCTCCAATTCGCCAAATTTTGGTTGATTTTTGGGGGAACGGCACACCCCTGATTCATACATGTACAGGATTGCATGAATTTGCTTACAAGACTCCCTGAAATGAGGGCGTCGTCTTCTTTGATATGCTTCTAAAGAAGAAGGAATGGGAGTGACAGACCGGATGCTGTTGGTTTATGTTTTATGCATGTTGGATAGGAAGAGCAGTTGAGGTAAATGCATGCCCTAGGAGCTTGCAGCTAGCACTGGGCTCGTGGAGGTACTGAGGCCTGTGAATCAGCAGCGAGGGTGATTCAGTTTTGCTTTGAGGGAGGCTGTGAGTTTTTCAACCTGTGGGGTACCCCAAGCCCCAGGCGCGACGATCAAGCTGAGGAAGTGTGCTGTGGGCGAGGCTGTGTCAACAGGAGTGCGGGATGTAGGGAGTCTGTCAGAAATGGTCATCAATGATGACTCATCATCATCAAGGCATTGGTCATCATCAAGGCAATTGGCATGTTTTATCCAAAGCTTTGCCCACTGCCGCCAGCAATAGGCAATCTTCAAAACAAAGCGATAATTGTACAGACCTTCCGGGTGTAGGGCTACGACCTGGGCTGGGTGGGCCTGGCCAAAACTCCTCAAAATTTGCATGCGGTATTTTTGCTGAGGCACACTCACAGCCTGTCCATCTGACAGCGCAACGCTGGGCATAATTTCATCGGCGGCTGACCAAATGTGAAGGACAGGGTTTAAAAGTGATAAGAAGTTCCACCTTGTTTTAAGCTACTAATGAGTAAAATCTATTGGAATTCTGATGCCCAACTGAACAGAAGATGTTGCGTGTGCATGCAGGACAAAAAGCCACCAAATCCAAAACCAGCAGAGCAGAGTGATGGGGGTGAGGAACGTAGACCCAAGAGCAGGAAGAGGAAACGGAGCGGAAACACCAAAGATGACAGCAGCAAAAAAGAAAGCACAGGTGCCCAGAGCTAGGTTGACAGGTATGCTGCTTTTAATGCTTCCAAACAAAGACAGAAAGCATATTTGCTCACAATTTGCTAGTTTGGCACACTTGTAGCTCAGACGGCCCCAATTTAGGATCTCGTTTTAAGGACCTGCATGCTGCAAGATCCTCTCACACATATCCTCTGTAGGTAAGAGGGTGTGGTTTTTCACAAGTGTGGCCATGGTACCATGTATGTGAATTTCATTTTTTTAATTTGCATTGCATTGCGTGTATGTATATATATCTTTTCCGTGGTAGTGCTGTCTGCCAATTGCCTCGGTACACAACTGTAATCACCTCATCAAGTCAAACTGACGGACCTTGCAATATTTGGTCATGGATCATCACGTCCTGCAAGCCTAGCCTGAGAAGGTTTGACAGCTTTTGATGATCACCGTGACGGCTGCAAGCAATACAATTGCTTACCATACTAAGATTTTCTGTTGATCCTGTGCTTTCGAATGGGAACACAGACTTGTTTGGTAAAGGGGTAGCAAGCATTCTCATGGAGTAACTTGACCGAATACAAAAGCTTGGGTCAAAAAGGCATAGAAGAAGAACAGACTTCACAATTGTACTTGCTTGCTCCCAAAGCAGCAGCATCTACCAGCACCAGGCGCACTATAGGGAAGGCTTCTACCAACTCTCGTCACTATGGTATTGCTGGAAACCCTCTTTTCCTGGTCCACGTCGACCTCTTTTCCTTTCTCTGCTCTCTCGGTGAGGGGATACTTGGCGCCTTGCCGTAGGAAAGGAAAGGAAAGGCTTACATAGCTGTACCTGCCTACGAGGGCAGCTTAGCTGAAGCATAAAGAGATGCCTGCAACCAAACCAGACCTGATTTTGAAACTAAAAGAAAAGTCTGAAGTCTACAACTGTTTGTGCGTTGCTAAAAAACAGAGATATAGGAAGCGTAGAAGTTGCTCAAACTGTTTCTCAAAAACCATGCCACATTCATGTACAGCCCCATGCTCGCCAGGATAGCAATGAGGTACGTGTTCAGCAACCAGAGGATTGACAGACATGTGTGTAGCTCCAACAAAGCATACATGTGCGCACACCCAAACTCAGTATGTTCAGCCCCACAGCAACAGGAAACACCCTGTGTAACCCCATGACTGGCAGCAATCATCAGCCATGTTTAGCTTCCAAAATGCTGTACTGTGTGTGGCCCCACACCTTTCTGGACTGCATGTTGTATAGCCCCAATACCCCTCACACCAACTGTTCAGCTCCACATACTTCCAATTGAAGCACATGTTTAGCGCCAGTACCTTGCCGTAGGTTCTACTAAACAGTGTTTCAGCTCGTAAGAGGTTAAGGTCTCTCACATGAGGGCTGACCAGAAGCCTCAGAAACCAAAAATTGGCCTGCGTGGCCTTTCAAACAAAACAGCAGCTGGAGAGAGGGAGACACACTGAACGCACACTGGCTGGCAGCCAAGGCAAAATAATAAGGTCACGTCGCTAAATCTGCCTACAGGGCAGCTGAGCGGAAACACTGAGGCCTGTAACCAGACCTGGCCAAGGAAATGCTCAAATCTCAAAAGTTGGACTGGAAGAAAAAAACGATATCAGGTGATGTTTTTTTGTTGTGGTCTCATGTTTGGTCAAATAGCATGAGGTAGATTATGCTCAAAGGCTTCAGAGTTGTTGGATCAGATAAATACCCAGAGCATTTCATGGGCAATGCACTGCTGCGTATGGTTTGTAAGCATTCAAGGCAAAAAGGCAACAAGCAGGTACACAAAGGGTAATCAGCCTGAGCCTCTAAGAGCAGGTCTGCCGCAGAAGAGGTCTGAGAACAACGCAAGGGACAAGGGCAAAACTAAGCCAAAGAAGGGCTGCAAATGCCCCAAGAGAGGAAAAGATGGCAACCTTATTGCAAGAGCGGGAATAAAAATAAGGGAAGGAAAGGGTTACATAGCTGTACCTGCCTACGTGAGCAGTTTAACTGAAACAAAGAAGGTGCCTGTAACCAAACCAGTCCGATCTGGAAAGAAAGAAAGAATGAGGAGGATCCATCTGGAGGATAAGAACAAAAAAAATGAAATTCAGTCACAGCATTTCAAGCACACTGACACGAACTTGGCTATTCCTAGGACATCAGCCTGATATATGGAGTCTCTTAGGCATGGTCACGTCTTAAAGACTTTGCACTGTGCTGCTTGGGGGTGCAGGGCTAAACAGGTGCTGTGATTGAGTGTATAGCGGTAATAAGGACAGGTTGCTCTACCCACTCGCCTACAAGAGTTCTTCTGGTAGGCAGATAACTGAATGTCATCCCTTTTTCCTTACTTCGTTCGAGATCCTTGATAGCTTGCTAGTTAGGGAACTTCTCCTAAATGCACAGTTTTCTTGGCTGGCGCCGTTATCTTTTTTCTTTCCTATTCGATAAATTGGTAGGACTCTATAAATATTCCTGACTGGGCTTTTCCCAATGGTACTGACCCCTCTGCCTGACACCAAAGCCGTCCTAATGCTGTCTTTGTGCACCCTATCCAAGGGAAAGCAACCCATCGTGCCCCTCAAATGATTCCTGCTCATGATAGAGACAAAAACCTCAACCAGGGGTCCCCGGAAATACAGAGAATGCAGGATTATGCATGGTTAAACAAAAGGTGCCTCCCTGGGAGCCTCCGGCAATGGAGGTGTCCCCAAGATCGAGCCCTTGTGGTGGTGAAATGGTCTATCAAAGTGTCCACACTCAAGATGACCCCTTTCCTTAATCAACGCTTGAGATGTTTACCGCTTGCGTAGCTTTTCCTTTTCCTTGTGGAACTCAAATACTACCCAGACACTAATCCCTTGCCCAGCCTACAAATAGCTGCTGCCCATCTCCAAACTCCGCACTCGCAGCCTCAGAAATAAAAAAAGGGTGGCCTTGCACACCATTTTACTTGGTGTGGCAGGCACTATCTACAGCGACTACACCATCGCTCCTCTAGTTGAGCTGGGCCTTACCAGTCACTGTCTGGCAGACATGATGCGGAGAAGCTAGCCTCTCAATTAATTTGCCATGCACTCCAATCCTTGACAAAAAATATAAAAAAACAAGGCACACATTATACTTGCAGGGTTTTTTTGGTAGGAAGGTCACTGGGGGCGAGGCAGTGCAGCGCAGGAGGAGGCGCAGGAGGAGGCAGTGCAGCTCAGGAGGCCCCATCAATTAAATTACTCCCCTCTTCTTGGTTGGCAAGGAGATCGTTTCCCTGTGCCACTCCTGGAGCCTACAAATCATTTTTGTTTGGAATACCGCAGCAAGCATTCCCTCGAAACAAGGAGACTTGGCTCACTTTCTTAGCATGAGACATCCCTGAAGCACGCTGGTGGAAAACAACAGGGATAACAAGCATTAAAGGAAAACAAGCATAAAAGAAAAGAAAAGAAAAGAAAAGAAAAGAAAAAGAAAACCTACGTAGGCAGTGGAACACTCCCCACATCAATTAAGGAAAGGGGGGCACATTGGTGCACAGACCGTATGACCTCCCACCACAAAGTTCAGACTGAGAGAAGCACGGCAGGCAGAGAAAGAAGGCGGGTCCAGTAACGAGGAAGCATAAAGGGAAAACAAGCATAAAGAATGACAGAGGTGGGTAACTTTCTTACATCGCTGGACACACTCTTTACCGGTTTTCTTTCTCAAGTCCAATAATGTCATACATTCGGGCTTCGGGGGGGGGGGGGGGGACGCTGGGCGCGCGGAGGTGGATACAAGGAGAAGGAGAGTCCGGGTGTCTTAGGGCATGGCCAACAACCCGCCCGATCCTCATTAATTCAGTTTTATTCCCTCTCCTAGGCTAGCTGTAGCTAGTGTAGTTTTGAGGGACCTCTGGTGAGGCTCTTGCTAGCTTGCTAGTTAAGGGACCTCTCCTTAATGCACGCGGCCTGTGGCCTGCGTAGACTTTTCTTTTCTTTTCATACATTATTCTATATAAAAATTAAATCACCAAACATGATGAAAGTTGGAAGACCTCAGATCACTCTCCTGGCCTTAGATCACCCAAAAAAGGCACGCAGCTCTACCCTGAGACCAATTTTCACTCCCAAAATCTTCTATTGTAACCCCCATATATCTTTTACTAATCTTGCAAATTCCAAAAAGGAAGTCAAAAATGACCTTTTTGGCACCCCTTTTGCTAGATTTATTGAAAAAAGGGTGTATTTTTAGACCATGTCTGAATTTCCAACCACTGGGTCTATTCACTCCATTATTTGGAATGGTATTCTTTTGGTCCAAGGACTTTAAATCGCTTAAACTGTATCCAATCTGGTGCAGTGGGTGATTGGATATGAAGGTTTGGTGGTCAAAAGTAAGGTTCACGCTGTGGCTAATTAGGCATACGTGTCAAAAGTTGGGACTGTTATGCTTTGGTGCATAGACAGCATTGGTGCATAGACAGCAATAAGCAGGCTGAATTTTGCAACCAAGCCTCAGTGTCCCAAGTCAGGGCACACCTATGTGCTGAGTATTATGAAAACACCTGTTTTTTTCTTTTCTTTTGAGGGGGGAGTTGTCCACCTCTGAAAGAATGATCCAGTTCACAATGCCAAACACCCAGACATCGAGACTTAACCTCTGACTAACAGCACACCCATAAGAAAATAGTCCTAAGCAAACAACCCCTCCCGCCACTGACCGCGACTAGCCCAAATCTAGTCCGAAAAGTCCAGAATTAGAAAGGGTGGGCATATGCAGATGGCAGCTGTCATATACACCATGGGAGACAAGTGATTGGAGCAGGAGCCTAAGTCTACCACCCTGACAATTATTACTCCAATTATGTCCAACCAAACATCAACACCATTGTAAGGGCTATATTAACAGCTGCAATTTACCAGGGTCACTCTCACATCGCTACTGATAGCCTTTCTTCACTCCACCAAATCAGAAAGCAAACACTGTATCCAGGGCTTCATTGCCAGCATGTCCAAGGCCATATCCTTAAAATAATTTTACAGCTTGTAGGCAATTCACTTACCCTTATTTATCTCTACAAGGTCAAGCCTCACGCTGGAATTAGGTGTAACGAATGCGCAGATGCCATTGCCAAACACCAGGCGATTCAGGGTGATGACATCCGTGCAGATACAGCCTTCCCCTGTGTCAACGTTAAAGGCAATTTTTCCCATGACACCACCTGGCTTGCCTTTGAGGAAGCTGCCCACTCCCATGCAAGCACATCAGAACGCCCCGACTGACCTGCCCCAAAGTTGAAGCACTTTCCAACCTTCATAATGCTCTGAGTGCACACACGCATTCAAAACACATACTTAGAAATGCTAACACAAAATAGGGTACTACTCTTATTACCAAAGCCTACTTTCCACAGTCCATTAACAGATCAGCAGCGCCTCCTGGACCATGCCAACGCTTCCTTTCAAAATTAAATGAATTGTTTTCAACTACCGCACATGTATTCTCTTCAATCAAAAGCATGCAGTACACTTCAAAATGTTCACCAGCCTACACAGCCTCCTCTGTGGGGAGCCTGGCAGTGCCCTTGCCTTTCACAGTCTTCCAAGATGTAAACATTCCACCATGTCGAATATGGTAGCCGTGCACCACAATATTGCTAGCAGAATGCCCCTTGAAGGTACCCGCAAAGGCCCTGGGGCCCCGGGTGGCCCTCTTTGGGTAGGCCTTGCTTCCATGGACATCGACAGCACAGATCGTCCTGCTGTGCAAAACTTGCAGGCTCCTGAACACTCTACCAATAGAACCCTCTCTCAAAATATCTTCCCCCATGATGGTTTCCCTGACAAACAAAGGCTCACTTCTAGTCTTCCTGATGCAGTATTAGTTGCTCCAATGAAAAGAGTGTCAATTACCAATTTCCGGTATCTGTAAAGAAATAGAGGGGGGCGCAGGGGGAACAGGGAGCACTCATGCTGATCAGCGCCAGCCACAGCCACCTCTTTCTCCCATGGTCCTTCACCCTATCTAGATCCTTCCAGAACAGAGACACATCCATCTTCAAGATGTGGAGGTCAAATACTGTTAAGACACCAGGCCCAAGGATCAGTTCGAGGCCTCAAGCAGCAGCACCGCGACCTCTGCCGCGATCTTTCAAGGGCCTCAGCTCAAGCCACCTTCCATACCATTCTGTTAGGTGTGGGCAGGGTTATCCATATTCCCCACACTTAGGGGTATTTAAAAAGCTAGGTCTTGACACTTACAAGGCCACCAAGCTTGCTTGAAAGCTCCATGCTCATTCTGTCCAGTACGGCTGTAAACTTGCAAGGATTTACCTTTCCTTCCTAATAAAGGTGTGAAGGAAGTCCCTGGATCGAATCCTTGTGGCCGGGGTGGAGAAAAGATGCCCTCTGGAGTCATTGGGAGGCTTTTTCCTTAATGCACTCGGCCGAACGACAAGCGTAGATCTTTCTTTCTTCCTAGTAACCTTCCAGATCTCCATTGATTTTTTTCATTCTCTTGGTGGAGGGGATACATGGTGCCTTGGCACTAGGTATCCTTTTTCCTTATTTGATGTGGGGAGTACTTTCACTGCCTGCACAGCTTTTCTTTTCTGCATAGTTTTTCCTTTTCTTTTCTATAGATCTGGCTAGCACCAGACGCGCTCTTGAAAATAGTTCTTTCAACTCTTGCCAACAACATCAGGCGCAGGGTACTGCTAGTAACCCTCCTGATTCCCATCGACCTCTATTTCTCTCGGTGGTGGGGATACATAGTGCCTCGGCCCTAGAAAGAAAGAAAGGCTACGCTTGCCAAGTCTGGCCGCGTGCATTAAGGAAAGGTCACCTGACCTAAAGGGCAGGGCCCCACCACACAGACCAAGAGGAAGAGGTGGCACAGAAGTCTACGCCAGCAAGTTAGCCTCCACCGTGGACCTAAAACACGACTGTCAGGCAGGCCCTGTCCAGCAAGCTCAAGACCCACCCCTAAGCCATAGAGCAAGCTTTCCAACATCTCAGCATGGGCCCCCCTCTTGCACAGGGGCCAACCAGGGCGGTGGGAGGTGAGCACGCAGTTATGCAGACCCAAGCTGAGACACTCCACCTCTAGAGACCTTCTCCACCGCGCCGACCTCTGGGACCACTCCTGCGCCAATGTCCTCCACCTGGCACTCGCGCTAGGAATCCTTTTTTCCTTAATTGAGGCGTGCACTTAATGTGTCGGCACTAGTGCTCTAAGGGCTGTTCCACAGGCTTCTGCGTGGTCAGCAGTTGCTAGCAGCTAGTTAAGCTAGTCTGCCAGAATGCAAACTTTAGTTGTGCTCAGCAGACAGCTGCTGGGCATGGCTTTCCTTGGTTGGAAGGCTGACAGTGCTGACTCTGCTTGCCGTTGGTCTGGAACTCCAGTCTTTCAGCTATCATCCTGCTTTCTTTTCTCGTTGCTGGACCTGTCTTCTTTTACTGCCTGTCGTGCTTCTCTCCGAGTGAGTCAGTCTGAACTTCGTGGTGGGTGGGTCATACGGTCTGTGCACCAATGTGGCCCCCTTTCCTTAATTGATGTAGGGAGTGTTTCACTGCCTACGTAGTTCTTCTTTTCTTTTCTTTCTTTCTTGATTGGGGAGTATTTTTACTGCCTGCGTAGTTTTTCAAAGAAGAAGTTCTTCTTTGTTTCTTTCTGAGCAGTGTTTTTTCTGCCTATGTGGTCTTTCTTTTCTTTTCTCTAAATGAAGTCACCATGCACTCCAGACCTTGACAATAATCATAAACACCAGGCACATATCATACTTGCAGCTTGAGGGTCCTTTTGGTAGGGGAATTACTGCGGGCGAAGCAGTGCAAGGCAGGAGGAGTGTCCAAGCCCGCAGGCACATGGCTGACAACCCGCCAGACCTTCAATAGTTCTTTTTTGTGGCTCCTAGTTCAGGGCTTTTTGATGAGACCTTGAGTAGCAAGCCTATAGAACCTATTTCCAGCATGCATTGAACCAGCCTTGGTTTCTGTAGCACCGAATTTGCTTCGCAGATAGATGGTCAACGAGCCCACATAAACAAGGCAAGGTGTTGGTGTGGCTACAGGCAATGGGAAAACACAGCAATTCTACAATGTATAAGTACCAGTAGGTATGTCATGATGCTGAGAAATGCTCAAGTTGTGTCCGCTTGCACCCCTCAGAATGTCCATAGAACCAGCAGAGAACACAATGAGCACGCAAAAGAACAAGGAAAAAGTGGCAATGGAAAGAACAAATAATATAGAAGCAGGGCAAAACGCTGAGCATGCAAGGCAGGAACACCCTCTGTACCTCTATGCAAGTCCAAACAGCCTCTCCAGCAAGAACACCTTGCGCATCTCACTGGCCTGCTTCCTCCTCTCTTCATTTCCACCCCCACCACTAGCCTTCCTCACTGCAAGATCAACACTGCCCTCCTCGTGATCCTCCTCAGTGCCTGCCCCCCCCAGTGCTTGCCACTCCTCCACCCCCACAACGACCACTTGCCAGCCCTGCAAAGACGCAAGCAGGGCCTGTGCAAAGCGTGCCTCTGCTGTAAGCTGCAAGGGAGCATGCATGCAAGTGAGCTCAACTTGCCGCTGCTGATGTCCGTGGGCCCTCTGTCTCATGGGGTCTTGTGCAGCAGCTGCTGCTGCTGCTCTTGTTTTGGCTGCCCTCTTCCCCCCCCAGAGCTTTGATTTTGGCTTGCGCCGCTTCAATCTCTTGCCTTTAAGCATGGCAGCCTCCGTGACAAGCAGCACACCCACCTGCAGCACACCATCCACTGCCACGCTCCCACTGCTCTTTGCCAAGCCTGGCAGTCGGTCAGCCTTTCCTCGAACCTGATTCCCCCACCGCCCAGATTGTACTCCAGACGCCACGAGACTGCTGTCCAAGATGCACCCCACATCAGGCAACAGCACGGCAGTCAAGCCAGCAGCCAGCAGAAACTGCTGCTGCTGCTGCTGTGATGGTTGCACCATATTTGGTAGCATGGCGGATGCCTTGGCACCACTGCCTGTGTGCACTTGCACTCTGCGTGCCCCCATGGACAACAGAGTTTGGCTGACCTCATTCGCAGCCGCAGCAGTGACGGCGACAGAGCGCCCGTCTCTACCATCCCGCCCCAGCATAGACAGCCACTGCTGCTGTGCAGCTAGGAGCATGCGGCTGCTGCCCGCCTGCAGCACAGCAAGGGAGTGTCCCTTAGCACGTTGTGTCATACCAGCATGCTGTGGTGATGCGTGCTGTCATATGAGCACGTCGTGACGAATATACATGCAGATTCTAAATTCTATTTTGCTAGTTGTTGCTTTGCTAAGGAGTAAATTTGATGAGCACATCAGTGAAGCTCACAAGCATGGCAATGTATGGATTAAGGCAAGCAAGCGTTCTGTGTTGCGTGCTTGCGTCCTGCTTATGTGCTTTAGCTTATGTGCTCCAGTGCAGTGTGAACAGTGTGTACAGTGGGAGCAGTATGAGCAGTGTCAGCTTGCAGTGTTCCAGAGCAATGTAGGCAGCGCGAGCAGACAGCTGATATCAAAGAGACACAAGAGGCAAGCCAGCAGCAACAAGAGCAAAGTTAGCAGCCGATCGCAATGAGCAACAAGAGCAAACTTAGCGAGGAGTGCAAGCGTTTCAAGAAAGGGCTATTCCTAGTTGCCAGGCAATTGAGCTTCAGCCAGGGTGCACGGTATTTGTAGGCAACGCATATTTTTTAAAGCGAGGTGAAAGTGAGGACGCTCCTGACCACTTGCAGCACAACCTTGGTTGTGAACGCCGCGACGAATAGCTGCTCTTGAGCAGGACAACTGTACCAGGATTTTGGACGCATCGTCCCTCCACCAAATCACAAACTGCTTGCCCTGATGCATGTATCCCTCCACCAAATCACAAAATACTTGCCCTGATGCAGATGCCCTTCAACAAGTCACGAGTGCTTGCCCTGTGCCTTCCCCATCCCCTGCAACCCACCCACAACACAGCACACCTGCATAGGCAGAGAGGCTTTTGCAGACAAGCCCAGAAGCACGTCGTCATAAGGGCCCCTGTTGCTCTGAGACAACCCCCTTCCACCTCCTTCTCCTCCCTCTGGCGTATCATCGGCCTTCGCCCCTTGCAGCTGCGCGGCAGCTGCCAGCAGCAGCAGCACCGGCATCGCACCGCCTGCTTGCCCGAACACACCCCCTCCCCCAATCCCGAGCCCACCTGCACCGCCATTTCCTCCCACTCCACCTGTTCCTCCTGCTCTACCACCATCTGGCAGAAGAGAGTCAGAGCTCCCGCTTGGCAAGGCCACCAAGGGTGGTATAGCTCCGTTAAGAGAGTCGTGCGCCAAGGGCCAGGCAGCAGCGTCTGTGAGGTGCGCGCGAGACAGCAAGGCGCGGGTGGCAGAGACGGCAGAGGGGTGTTGCGCAAGCACCAGGGCCAAGGCGGCATTGGATAAGCGGGCAAGCGAGGCTGTTGCTGCCTCGGCGTGTAGGAGCCTGCGCAGACTAAGGCTTGCGGAAGGAGGGCCTTTGGTTGATAACGGTGCCTCCCGAGCCCTGCGTTGGTTCCCCTGGGCTGTAGCAGGGTCTTCAGTGGACGGAGGCGATGCTGCCATCATCTCCGTGGCCTCTGATTCTGCAGCCACCACAGACGCTGCTGCAGCCACTAGAGGGCTCGGTGTGCGGTGCCCCAGGACGCGCGCGCATGCCAGGGCAAGTGCGGCCTGTGTATCAGGGCTGAGGGCCAATGTGTTGTGCTGCTGGCCATACGGATGGCTACTTTGGCTGCCAATGCAGTTGCGTTCATGGTTCTTATAGCGTTCAGTTTCGTGCTGTACGCCACGCTGATTGTCATCGTGGCTAGGGCCAGGTCGCTGGTCCTGCAGGCTGTGCTGCTGCAGCTGCTGCTGCTTGCCCTGCTCCTGCTGCTGGTTGTCCTGCTGCTGATGCCGGCTATTCTGATGCTGGTGCTGGCTACCCTGCTCCTGCTGCTGGTTGACCTGCTGCTGTTGCTGCTGCTGCTGCTGCTGCTGCTGCTGGCTACCCTGCTCCTGTTGCTGGTTGACCTGCTGCTGCTGCTGCTGCTGCTTGTCTTCTTGCTGCTGGAAGAGGAGGCTGCGGCGGCGCTGCATGTCCTGAGACTTCACAGCACCTGATACTGTGGGCTGGCCCGGGGGCACCGCATGCCTGCCTAACAGGCTGTCGGGCGGACTGGGAGGGGTGTGTGCGTGCTGCTGCGTGTTTTGGGGCACGGCAGCAAGAGCCAGGGCTGCGTATAGCCTGGGGTCCCCGTGCTTGAGTGAGGCCACAGAGAGCAGCATGCTTGCTGCCACAGATGGAACCAGCAGAGGCGAGTGGGGAAGGGGCCTTGGCGGAGTGCGCTGCAACGGTGCAGGTGGTGGTGTCGGCATGTGCGCAGGTTCTTGTGCAAAAGAGGCACTTGGCGGTGCGGCCAATCGCTGGTGCTGGTCGGCAGGGCAGGAGGCAGGCTGCGCAGCTTGTATTGGGAGTTGTGGTTGAGGCGGCCACGTGTGTTGCAGGTGGGTATCAGCTGCGTCTTGCTCTTGCCAAAGCAGTGCCAGCTCTGTTATGCGCGTCATGAGGGCAGGGGAATGGTGGTCCACCGTGGCGTAGGACACAAGCAGGGCAGCCACCTGCGCAGCAGCAGGAGCAGCACCAAGGGGCATGCGCTGCTGCACCAACGAATCTGGTATCACCGCATGCGTGGCCAGGCAGGACCAGGAATGACGAGGCATCTGGTTTTGTCGTTCACTTGACCAGTCCGGACCGGGCATCTGGTGTTGTCGTGTGAAGTCAAACAGGCATGACCAGACACGGCCAGATCACCGCGTGCTTGATAAGGCATGGTCAGGTACAGCCAGACAGAGCAAAAGGAGGGAGGTGGGGAGCAAGGCTCCAGCAGACACCAAACAAGGAGAAGGCTCAAGCGTGCTTTCTTTTCCAGGTGCAGCATGTGCAGCACTGTGCACAAATACTTTGTTTTGAGGAATTAATACACACACACTCACATGCCTCCTCCTTCAGTCTCCATCACTTGCAGGTATCATGCATGCAAGTATGTGGGGTGCACTTGCACCACCAATGCAAGGGAGGACGTGTGTGCAAGGCAGCTATTGAAAGCAAGAGAGCAACTAGGCCAATCCGACCGAGTGCTTCCACCTTCACATTTTACTTTCACATCGACGTGCGCATCGCCAGTACCTGGACCAGTAAGTACAACCTCTAGAAACATCTGCGGCAGTTCTTCATCAATGTGTACCGTCACAATGCATGCCTGAGACAATGCCGCAAAGAATGTACTCCCCCATAATACGTACCTGAGAGGGACTCATGCGACCCACAAGGTCCCAGCACCAATGGGCCAGGGAGCCGGAGGCTGCCTTTTCCCACACCCCTGGGTTGCGCCAACCGAGGCTTGCCAGGGCATACATCATGGACACGGCCTGGCTGGGGCTGCACAATGGTTGTGTGTGTGTTGTGTGTGTGTGTGAATGTGTGTGTGTGCGTGCATGCGCGCGTGCATGCGCGCGTGCATGTGTGTGTGCATGTGCGTGTGTTTGCAACCATCAAACCTTTCCCTGCCCCTGCATACCACACGCTCCCTGCGCAGGTCCAGAAATCATCACCGTCCACGCTGACAACCTTGCTGGCCCCAAACATACCTAAATCCACACCAAGTCAGCACCCAACCCAATCACCCAACACCTCATATCCACTCTAATGAAGCTGACCTCCACCGGCCTTGCTTGGAACTGCCGGCCCTTTTCCTAGAGTTGTCAATACTAGGGGGAAAGGGTGTAACTACCCCTGCATCAGCAGCTCCTCCTGCAGCCAATCTCTCCTGATCCACCTAAGCCGCTCTCTTCTCCTTCTCTGCTGCGGCCAACCCCTCCCATCTTTGCACTGCCCACATCAGCAAACTATAGCCATGCACCTGCCATTTCCTCAAAGCCGTGGTCCCCCTGGAGGCACATGCAAGCCCCTGTAGCACCTCACCTACACTACAGCCCACCCTGCATTGGACATCTCATCGGTGCCTCACCAATAATCCGCGTTGCATGGGTCACTTTGTCGACACCCCACCCACAGCCCACGCCACATTGGACTCCTGGTCGGTGCCCCACCCACAGCCCACGCCACATTGGACTCCTGGTCGGTGCCCCACCCACAGCCCACGCCACATTGGACTCCTGGTCGGTGCCCCACCCACAGCCCACGCCACATTGGACTCCTGGTCGGTGCCCCACCCACAACCCACCTTGCATGGGTGATAACTTGTTGATATCCCACCCAAAACCCACCTCACATGGGACATCTGGTTCATGCCTAACCAACAACCCATCTCAGATTGAACCCTCATAGATATCCCACCCACAACCCACCTTGCGTTGGTCATCTTGTTGGTGCCCCACCCACAACCCACCTCACATTGGTCATCTTGTTGACACCCCACCCACAACCCACCTTGCATTGGTCATCTTGTTGGTGCCCCAGCGAGCCAGCTCATCCACCATCAGCCGCACCTCACGCTCATCTGGCAGGCTGCCGCGGCGCGCAGCCAGGCCTACCAGCGCACTCAAAATGGCACACTGCTCGCGCGGCTTGAAGCGGTGCATGCGCGCCCTCACAAGCTGCAGGCGAGCAAGAGAGGGGTCACAACAGACCCAGGGTCTGGGTGCTTGAGATGGAGCAGTCTCCTTGCATGTCTTAAACCAGTGCAAGTGTCCTACAAAAGGGCGTATGCAGAACAGAAAACAGCCAGTGGGTGAGCTACAGTTGTCTACCTGCTGGGGTGCTTGAGGTATGGACGACTGCTTGCATGCGCTCAGCGTGACAGAAGCTCTGTAGTGTGCTGTCTTCAAATGACAAACACAGTTGGAAGGGGCCTCTACTCAAAGGTTTTCCAGCAACCTAGCTTTGCAATCGAGGCGCACTGCAAGCGCAATTTGAAGCTCTGGATGTGCAGCTATGGAGTCCCTACAGCACAGTATCAGGGAATCAATGAAGGCATGATCTAGGTGGCCAGCATAGATCACCATTCGGGAGGAGAGGTCTAGCAGCACACAACGCACAGCAGCAGGTTCCATCACAGATCAGAGGCCACAACAGCTTTGAGCAACTGAGCACTCAATGTCTGAAGTAAAGGAAATCGAGAAAAGTGAGAAAGTGGGAAAGGATGAAAGCACGTGCCTCAGCTGTGCGCGCAGCCAAGAAGCCTTGTCAAATGCACCTGAGAGCATCCAATCATCTAGCTGCTGTCCGGTTAACAATAGAAAGTGCCAGTGGACCCTGGCCATCGACCTGCTGCCTGACCAACAAAAGAAGGGAGCAACGGACCCAGGCCATCTAGCCACTACCCAAACAAAGCAGCAACGGACCCTGGCCAGGCGCTCTGTCATGGGCTCCAGCTCATGCGCCCTCCTGCTGGCACCCGCCACCTTGGCCGCACCCGCAGCCGCGGCCACCTCCTGGCCTGCCCCAGCCCCCAGCAGCGCGTATGCCTGGGCCAGGCCAGGCATGTTCATGCGACCTGCTTGGCGGCTCGCTTGCTCCACAAGCGCACGCACCTGAGGCAGTGTGGTCACACAGGTATTGGATTGTGTGTAATGGTATTGGATTGTGCGTATTGCGTTTTTTAGAGTTTTATATGGGGTGGGGTGCTGCGTGAGGCTGCATGCCTCAATAGGGCGCACGTAAACTGGTTGAAAATTATGGGTAGATGCAGCAGCAGATGAATGCTAAAAAAATCAACAGCATGCAGGTGCCGCATGTTTTCTGGCACTGAGCAGCTTTATGAGAGGGTCCAGAAAAGCGAAGATTAGCTCATCTTTTGTAATGCTTCTTTGCTGCAGGAACAACGATTTAGTCGCAAACCGCAGCTCTGAAACCTAGGCAGGGCAGGGCTGAAGCACAGCCCTGAAACCCAGGCAGGACTTGCTGCACTTCAGTAAAGTGACACACACTGTGACAGGTACCCAACAGACACACAACTGCACAGATAGACAGGATAGGGTGTGCTGCAGTAACACGCACACACAAACACTCGCGCGGTGCACTAGACACCGCCAGATGCATGCAGGATGCCAAAGAGGAGTGTGGGTGGAAAAGGAAGGAATGCCACCTTTCAGGGCTGGCCCAACTGCAGACACACAGATGCACCACACAAAACTGGATGGTATGCAGAGTTCAGACCAGATGCGAGTGAGAGAAAAAACACGCAGGAAAAGCGCATGCTTGATGGGCAGCCCACTGCACAGTGCTGATAGGCCGGCCAAATTTACAACCATTATGTACAGCCGTGTACGCATGTACGGCCATGCATATTCAGCATAAAGCTATGCACATCCAATGTTAAAGCCCACCGCGAGGCGCTCCACAGATCCCAGGGGCGCTGCGCCTCCCACACCTGGCCCAGCACCTTCACCGCTGGCACTGCTGCTGCCACAGCGGACAGGCAAGCGGTGCAGCAGCAAGCTCAGCCGCCCCTCATGAAGTCCCTGCTGCAGCTGTCCACTGCCACTGCTGCTACTGCCGCTGTTGCGATCCACAATCTGGCCATTGCTGCTGCCGCTGAAGGGGGAGGCGCTGCCATTGCTCCTGCTCCTGCTCCTAATGCTGGTGCTGCTGCTGCTGTCCCTACCGCTGCCATGATCCTTCACAGGCCAACTTGCAGTCCCCAGCGCCTCAATCGCAGTTGCCAGCAGCAGCGCTGCAGGCGTGTCTAACTTGCGCGCCAAGCGCCCATGCTTTGTGGTCACCTCAGCAGCAAGCTGCTCAGCCAGGGCGTGCGCAGACTCGACCTCTTGTGCCGCTGCCTCTTCTTCTTCCTCTGTTTCCTCATCTCCATTGCCTGCCCTACTCGACACCGTAGGCCCTTCCAGATCCTCATCACTCACACAATCATCGTCATCCAGGGGTACGTCTCTCCCATCCACATCAACCAGCCCCAAGGCCTCCTCCGTCTCCTCTTCCTCCATCCAACGTTCATCATCAACCCAGCTGCGCACCACACCATTGTCACCACCAAAGCCATTCAGCCAGTCCACGCTCTTGGCGGTGGCATTCTGTATGCCTTCTTGAAGCTGGGGTGAAGCTGCGGTGAAGCCGCCGTGCTGCTGCGCAGGCAGGCTCAAGCAGCTGGAGGTGGTCAGGTGCGGGCCTTGCGGTTGCTGTGGAGGAGACAGACGGGGGGCGCTGATGCTCCAAGCCAGCACCGCCAGCCACTGCGCGTTGGTTTTGTTCTTGTCAGCCCGGTAGGTGCGAGCAGCCAGCACAGCCTGTGACCGCAGGCAGAGGTGGGGGCGCACCACAAATTGCAAGACTTGGGAGCTCAACAGAGGTGGCAGGTGAAGAAAAGGAGAGGTAGCAGTTGTAAAAATCATTGCAGGGCGTAAGAGCTCAAGGCGGGCAACAGCAAGAGTGGCACTGATAGGCACAGTGCCTGCACATGCCTGGGCTAGCTGCAAGGATTGACCTTGTTTCTTTTTTGTTGTTTCTTTTCTTTTCAAGAGTCGACCTCACTCCTGCACGCTGCAGGCTGATGCGCTATGGAGACACACACACACACCATATGCATAAACCTGTGCATATGCGCGTTTGTGCAGGCCCTCAGCCGGGAGCAGAGCCAATGTGCAAAGTGTGGATGACAGAGACGAGAGGAGGAACGCTGCCCAGTGGGGAGGGGGGTTGGCTATTTAAAAGAGGATACTCTTTTGATGATCAGAGAGGAGTCAGGAAGGTGGCAGGATTGATTTTGCAGCAGGGCTCCAATCCTAGAAAAATTGTGTGAAGACAATGAACATGCCGGCGTAATGAGTACAAAAGTGCCTTCAGCTGCCAATGTTTGTTGCAAAAGATGCAAGCAAGGGAGAGTGCACTCCCCCTGCCCCCCCCCGGCGTGCTTCACATCTTAGCAAATGTTAGCATGCTTGAATAGAAGGAAGCAGCAAAAGCAGCTGCTCTGTGCACCCATCCTCTCCTTGCGACATCAGGGGCACTGCACTGCAGCAAGGGAAGCCTTGCAGATTCAGCGTAAGCACGGAGGAAAAGGAAAGAAGGCACCGACCCTCTGTCAGAGCTAACTCACCTTGAGCCACGCGCGCAGGAGCATCTGCAGCTGCTGCAGCAGCTCAGGAAGGACCTCCGCTTGCTCATCACCCATGAGATGAAGATGATTAAGACGATGATGCCCATCCACGCCCGAGCGACCAGATCCCTCCCAGCCTCCCCCAATCTCACTCGCGCTGCTCCGCCCAGCACCTCCAGCACTTCTGTGTTCCCCCGGCTTCATCCTTGCAGAGACCCTCTCATCAGACCCCCCCTCCTCAGCAGCTGCCACCCTGGCTGTGGATTGGGTTGGGTGACCGAAGTGTTCAACCGCCCCCGTGGTGCTCACTGCCACACACAACCGCGTGGCTGCAGAGGCCAGCACACCCGCCGATCTGAGTGTCAGGGGCCCCACGCGTTCCCTGTCAAGGAAAGGGGTTTCTCCAGTGTTCTCTCCAGCCCGGCTGCTCCTGCTCACGCGTCCACTTTCCTTGCCCAATGCCATCAGCCTGGCACCACCACGCGCTTTGAGCGTCCCCCTGAGCCTCCTCAGCCCTTGGTGCCGCTCATCCACAAACCACTCCACCCCACTGCTGCCCCTCCTGCCGCCAACAGTTGCCCGTAACCCACCTGTGTCTGTGTTCACCATGCTGGCTCTGCGCCCTCCCCCCGCTACTCTCTGCTGGCGCACAGAGCCCATGCCTGTGTGGCTAGATAGTCCACGGCCCTGGGCCCCCTTGCCCTGCTGCTTTGCAGCTTGGAAGCGCTTCATGGGAGGCACCACACCCCACACCATGCCCTTGCCTCCCCCGGCGCCTGCCCCCAGTCCCCCGGCCCTCCTCCCCTGCTCCCGCCTGTCTCCCTGCTGCTGCAGCTGCTGCCACGAAACAAGTGCACTCAGCCTAGCGTTGGTGACCCCCAGCAGCTCAGCCACAAAGGCGTGGGAGCAGGGGTGGGAGGCGGCTGCCAAGGCTGCTGTGATGTAGGCCAGGTGCTGGATGGGCAGGTGCCACAAAAAGCCCGTGCGCAGAGCCGCCTGGGTGGCAGCCTCCCAGGCAGGAGCAGAGTAGGGAAGGATGTGGGAGACCTGCAGGGGCAGCGAGAACATGTATGTGTATGCGTTGCCTTGCACCATATGAATGAGCTTGAGCATTCAAACCCTATGCGCCAATGCCAATGCCTGCTTGCCCACCCTAAGGACAAGGAACAGCCTCAGTTTACATAAGACAGGCAACACACCACAGACCTTGGCCTCACCCACCCAGCGCCAAGAATCTCACGATCCTCTGAGCACCATATCCACAACCCACCTGAGCCCTGCCCTCATTCATGGCCGTGGGCCTGTACTTCTGCGCCAGGAACAGCAGCAAATGCACGCCCTCAGGGCTCCCCCCCTGCTCCTCCCTACGCTCCTGTTTTCCCCCGCTAGCTCCGCCCGCGTGGCCCCCTGCCTTGGGTCGGCGTGATCTTGAGAGAGCAGCAGGCACTTTGGGGCGCAGAGGGCCCACCCCATCGCGCATGTTGACAAATGGCATAGCTCGAGGATGGTGCCTGCTTTGGGCTGGTGATGGTGATGGGGTTGATGGCCTGTCATCCTTGTAATCGCTCCTCGCAGCCTGTTGCTGCTGCTGCTGCTGCTGCTGTGCCCTGCTTACGAGCACAGGATTCCCTCCTCTTTTCAACTCCTGAGGATGCCTCTGCCGCTGTTGCCTTTGCTGCTGCCACTGCTGTTGATCCCTGTTGCCATGCTGAGAGCGCTCTCCTCCGGTTGGTGATGCAACTGCTGGTCTGTCAGCCTTGGTGTTGCTGCTCGCGGGCTGCTGCTGCTGATGTTGTTGCCACCGCTGTTGTGCCCCGCTGCCATGATCTGGGTGTGTTCCTGCAACTGGCATTTGCAATGGTGTTGGTGGCCTGCCTTCCTTGGTGTTGCTGCTCGCAGGCTGCTGCTGTTGCCCTTGCCACTCCAGCTCTTGCGGCTGCAGCATGTGCTTTTCCTGCTGCTGCTGCTGCTGCTGGCCCGGCAGCACTTGATGCTGTTGCTCATGCGGCACGTGCTGCGGCGTGGTGGTGGTCAGTGAGATCGAGGGGCTTCTGTCCTGCGTCCACCGCTTGCCACGCTTCCTTTGCTGCCACTGCTGCACGACAGCCTGCCTACGCAACATCAGCGATTCTTGAGCGTCTTCGGTGGGTTGCTGGGATGCTGCTGCATGAGGGGCCGGCATGGATGGGCGACTGGCTGGCACGGACAAGCAACGCTGGCAGGCTAGTGCACAGATCTGCTTGCTGCTTGGAGGCAAGGTGGAAGTGGTGTGGTTGGTCTGCTGGCAAGGGAGACATCCTGTGGCAAAAGTGGGTAGGAAATTGCTTGTTTTCCAAACGGCCAGGATTCACCATGGGGTGATACGCCCTCAGTTGCTACACTCACAGCAATGACAAACACACATACACACACACGCACATGCGTACACACAGGCTTACATGCAACACACACAGACACACACATTTCAGTGATACACACACATACACACACAGGCACACACACACACACACACACACACACACACACACACACACACACAGGCACACACACACACACACACACACACACATACACACACACACACACACACACACACACACACACACACACACACACACACACACACACACACACACACACACACACACACACACACACACACACACACACATTTCAGTGACACACACATACACACACACAAACACACACACCTGTGAGCTTGGTAGGTAGAAGGATCATGGATGCAAGCTTGAGCTTCTAGGTTTGAGGAGATGTTGTTACATTTTGAGGCCGCGTAACTCATCTTTTAAATCATAGCTACAATATGAATATTTTATTTACATCCGTGTTTCCACTCTCGCTTGCGCTTTCTAACCCTCCCTCCTGAACCGAGATGCAGCCTGAAGCCCGGCAAGTTTTGTCAATGTATATTTATTGATGTTATATGGTGCAGTTTCTTCACGGCTACGCTACATCAGCAACACTTTGTTTGTTGGAAGTTCATCTGAAAGTTCATAGCTTTGCATTTGAGGCAAATCCATCCCTGTGACCATGAGCAAGGCATTTGCAAAGTTTCAAGTCATTTAAAAATTTATAATTCGAAAGTGAGAAGGCCATGGCGTGCTATGGAAGCCCGCTACGCTACGCTACGATTGTGTCACAGGAGCGTGCAACCTTGTTTGTAACCTTTAAAGGTGCAGCTGTTCGTCAGGATATGTCCTGAACTGGCCATCAATTTTGATGCATTTGTGTCGTATACATTCTAGCTTGCTTTTCCCGGGGACAACTTTATAGCAAAATCAGTTTTACTGAGGGTCTTGGTGTGTTGGAGCTCTAAATGTTGTCACCTCAAAAAGCAAGCTTTCCTTCTATTCATTCAGCTGACGTGATTTCCCAGGCAACTTTGGGATGTTCTTACATCAACATATATCTATCTTATGGCCTGGTGCCAGACTGGACTTGCAGGCTTAGGATAATTGGTGCGTAGGAATGTTTCACTCTTGCGAGAGTTGCTTTTGCTGGGCCTCCTGACGCGATTGTAGGGCCATAGATAAGACCTGTTGATAGGATCTGTAGCTGAATTGTTCAGAGTGTATTAAGCAAATCAGAGAGTGTGCTAAGCAAGTCAAGTCCGCCAACAATACAAGTAATGTGCTTGTTACCGCTAGGCGAGCTATTGAAAACAATTATACTTCTCGCAGCCAGGTTATGGAGCCGGGTGCTTCCAATAACCCTCCAGATCCACATTAAAATCTTCTTTTTGTAGCTTCGTGGTGGAGGGGATTCAAGGCTTTTCTGAGCCAATGTGTCCCCTTTTCCTCAACTGATGTAGAGAGCTTCCTCTGCCTGCATAGTTTGTTTCTTCTTTCACAGTTTCTATGGTGTGTACAGCAAGAAGCTCTCACAACATTTGCCACGGCGTGATCCTCTAAGTTCTACGCCCCCCAAATTTAAAAGTGCTTAAGTGCATTGCTCTAGACCTCCATGTAAACCTCCAGGTCGGACTAGTTTGGTTACAGGCATCCTTTTTAACTTCAGCCCGGCTTGGGCCAAGCAACTCTTGTTGGCAGGTAAAGCTATGTAACCCTTTCCTTGGAGGACTCCGAGATGCTAGCAGGTCTTTCTGTTGCTGCTGTGACGCCTTCAACCAATTCCCAAGCCTCGATTGTAACATTTGCTTTTCAATTGACATCCAGTAGTCACTACTCAGTTTGACTTGGTATGCTTGTGCATGGCTTCGTGCCTTTATCAAACAGTAATTCGTGGACCCTTCTGATACATCCAACACTTCAGAACTTGGAACAACCTTTTCTTTTGGCTTGACATTTAGCTTAGAGGTTACACCTCTGGTTACAGGCACCTCTCTGCTTCAACTATGCAGCCTTTTAGGCAGGCCCAGCGCTTCACAGGCAAGTTCTGTGGATGTCTTTCAATTTTTGCAGAAGCAAATTATGAGACCTTTTGTTTTAGTTCCAAAGTCGTTATCGTTTTCTTTTGTTTTGGCTCGCAGTCCAACAAGCCAAGCAGCCAGATTGGCTGGCTGGTCAAATACAAGTGAAGGTCAATCCAATTGTAACCTTGTAACCTTTGGAGTTAGGCAGATACTGTACATCTGTGCCAGCTAAGTCACCATTTCCTTTCATATGCAGTGTGAAGTTTGTGTGCGTACTGTACAGTCTGTACAGTCTGAGAACGGGCATGGAGCTACAAATACACAAGTTTGGCAACTTTTTGCAATTTACCCTACCTCACTGCATAACATTAAAAAACAGAAGAAAAAAATACGTACGCAGTCAGAACACTCCTTACAACAATTAACGAAAATGAGACACATTGGCTCAAAGAGCCGTGAGCCTCCCTCACCAGAGGGTAAAAGGGAAGCTGATGTGGGTCTGGTGGGTTCCTGGCAGCACGCGGCCCCAGGGAATCACTCAGTTCTCTGTCTTGCAGTAGAACTGAGGTTCTTGGAGGCGAGTGAGATGTGTGACCTGTCCTAATTGCTGCTCATGCAGTAAGGGACACCATCTTTTCCTTTCTCGGGGCCTTTGCAGACCTGTTTGGGTTAAGTTTTGCTCTCGCCGCTCGCTGTTCTCAAGTCTTGTGTGTCAGCTCAGCCATGCTTTTTCCAGTGGGGCCCAGTGTCGTTAGGTGAGCTGGGTCCTTCTTGTTAGCTGACATCCTGGGTGAGTGTTGCACCTGGATGAAGCTGGGGAAAGACTTGCGTCCTCAGACTTGCTGCCTCAGTCATTGTGTCTCAGTCTTTGTGTCTTGCTTTGAATCAGTCTAGCTTTAACTCGGCTAGGTTCCTAGCGTGTTTTCCTGCCTCCAGTGTTTTCAGCCGTGTCCCCTCAGCATGCGTCTTTTGCTCCCTCTCTCTGGAGCTGTGATCTAGAGGCCATGCAGGCCAGATTTTGTTGATGGTCTGCCCCCCTTTGTAACTGGAACTCGCCTATCAAATGGGCTGGAAGAGAACCAGGGTTATGGTGAATCACCATACTCGAAGTGTTTTTGTTTCCAATGGCACGTCCGGTTGAGGTAAGGTTGTGCGCACAGTGCACACTGTGGCACAATATGGCATAATGGGCATGGAACTTCTGTGCAAGTTTGGTAGACCTCACTTGCTAGCTTGCTAGTTAGGGGACCTTGCCAGTATGCACACAGCCGGACTTGACATGCACACTTTTTTTCTTTTCTTTCGGTAGACCTTTGCAGGTCAATATCTTGTTTTCTAAACTGATCCAGGGTATGAGCAGTACAGATAGTCCCACCCACACCCAAGAGGATGGTGTAGAGAGTGATCTTGGTACCTTGAAGTTTTTTGCACACTATGAACTGGCAGTTCACTGTGTTGTTGCTGTGAGGCCTCATATTTTCAAGATACTTGATTTCTATCAAGTAAATATGGCGGTTTGGGACCATTCCAAATGATGTTCAATTCATGAAGTTGTCTGGTTGGAGTTGTGCTGCTTCTTACCTCTTTGTCACCCCTCATACTGCAGAGAACTTGATTTGAGGGGGGAGTCAGTGGTCTATTTGTGTTAGCACTACCTGGCAGGTCAAGGAGTGACCAAGATAGCACCAAGGCGGCTGGAGTTGCACCTAGCTTGATCAGGAATACTGGTCAAAAAGGGGGTTCTGAAAGGTTATGGACTTGCTCAGGTATATGCAGGTCATGCTGGGTCAGACGGTTTGCGCTGCCTGCATCCATATGCACAAGATTTGACCCACACATGCCTTTGCTAACCACTTTCAAAATCATCTTGCTGGCAAGCATCGCCATGATATGATATTGTGACACTTAGTTACCATATTGCGAATAACGGGGCATTGGCAACCTGAGAGAATGTGGAGAGCGCTGTCCATGTGATGACATTTTGGAAAGGGCAGGCAAGGCTAGTGGATATTTTGAATTGATAAAGAGCAGCAGAGCAGTGTTAGAAATTATGTACTCTAGAGGGCAAAAGAAAGAAAAGAAAAAGCTACGTACTACGCCTAGTAGGAAGAGAAAACTCTCCCTACATCATTTAAAGAAAAGAAGACACATTGGCTCCAAAGAGCAGTGAGTCCCCTCCACCACAGAGGGCAGTGTGGAGAGTCACATCTTCTTTCTCCTTCTCTTTTATGAACAGGCTAGCATTCAGTCGTTTTGACTGGAGGCCTTATTTCCCCTGTAACCCTGTTGAGAGTTACATTTCTACCTTCAAGTTGAGGGTTTTTAGATTGGACTGGTTTGGTCACAGGCACGTTTTGCTTCAGCAAAGCTGCCCCCGCAGGCAGGTTCAGCTATGTAACCCTTTCCTTTCCTTGAGAGTGCAAATTCACATAAGTTATCGTGCATGCTTTTGTCGTGAGGCCTCTACCTTGTTTCCAGGACCTATTTCTCTGCAGTGTCTGATTTCTAGTAGGTGAACAAGGCGATTATTGATGTTCTTTTTAACATGAATTGAATGACCTTGAAGCTTGTGAGTTTGCCTGACCAGTGTGGTACCGCTTCTCACTTCTTCAAATCCTTTGGTGAAACACTTCTTCACTCAGTGAAGGCTTCCTTTGGTGTGGTGGTGCAGCACATGCAGAGTGGGTGCGCCCTAACACCAAGCAGACACAATTTACATTGCTTCCTGCCTAAGACAATGCCGCAGTGTCCTGAGCAAGTTTCAGGACTGTGTCAAACTTATGACTCTCTTTCCTCTATTTTCAGCACATTGATCCTGTTGGAGCCAGGCAAACTGCTGCCATTTCAGGTGCCACCAGAAACATCAATTTTACATTTACTATTATCTGGCCCCTTTGTTCTTGGCATGCTCAGCGTGATAGACCATGCTTCTTCCTTAAGCTACCACACGAACACATATATGTTGCTCTCCTCTTTTTTATGCAGCCGGTTGGTCCTGGCAAACTCCTGATGTTCATTTACCATTGCTTTGCCATACAAACAGCAGTGGTACTTTCCAGGAACTTTCCAGGAACTTTCCAGGAACTTTCCAGCAACTTTCCAGGAAGGAGCACTCTGCATCCTCTGTTCATTCTGAGGCACCTCAAGCATGCTGCGAAAAAGTTGAAGCCACGGAATTCTTCCAGATTGCACGTTGCTTTCATTGACTTTTCTCAAGCTTATGACACCGTGCCCAGACAGCAGCTTTGGTCTCACTTGCAGCGCAATGCAATGCCGACTCCTCTGCTCAGTGTGATCAGAGATATGTATGATAATGATGAGTACATTCTAATGGATGGTGAGAAAAGGGCGCGCGTGCAGCCATCGAACGGTGTTAAGCAAGGTTGTCCTTTGTCCCCCCTTCTTTTCTCTCTGTACATCAATGATATGGGCAGAGAGATAAGTGAGGGCATTGAGGGTGCTGTAACTGGTGATAGAGTGAATGGTGTGTCCCACATGATGTACGCTGATGACCTTGGATTAACTACGAATGACCCTGGTGAAATGCAGAAGATGCTGGACAGACTCCGTGTGTATGCTCAGAGAAAAGGGTTGACTGTAAACACAGCTAAGTCTGAGGTGGTGCACTTCAACATTACGTCTGTCTCTCCTCTGCAGAATCCTTTTACGTATGATGGAGTGGTCCTTCCAGAGAAGGACAGGTTCAAATATTTGGGAGTGCTGTTGGATAAAAAGATGGATTTTAAGGTAGCTGAGGAGCATGCGGTGCGGCCTTATATGGCTGCACAGAGAAGGATTTCGGAGTTTGCCAAGGGTCATGACCTGAAAAACAGGCCTCATGCTATGCTCTGGTTGTCCAAGGTGTATGGCTTTCCTGCTGGGATGTATGCGTGCCAGGTGTGGGGAACTCATTACTTGAGAGAAGGCAGTGAGTTTGAGAGTCAATTGCAGAAAAGACATCTGTGTTCCTTGAGGCGCATTCTTGGAGTAAAGAACAGTACTACAAATTGGCCGGTGTTGAGAGAGTGTGGCCAGGAGCCTCTGCAGTTCTTCTGGTTCCGTGCCTCCATCAAGTTTTTTAATAGCATGCTTGACTCCAATAGTGAAGTCTTGCGTCGTGTGCTGAGGGCTGATTTAAGTCTGGCTTCTTTTGATTCCTCTTGCTGGGCTGCTGAAGTCTCTAATGCTTTTGGTGGGATGCGGAATGGTGATTCGTTCAAACAGAACATGCTGAGAGCTGAGAAAATCCCCATGCAAGAGTTCATTGGTGATTTGCGATACAGACAGCAGAAAGTGTGGAGAGGGGCCGATGTTTTTTGTCCTCGTGCAGTTAACAAGAAGGTAGTGACGTACCATAAGTGGTGTGGGAATTCTGAGAGTGGTCCCAGAGGTGCTCCTTTTTGTATCCCCTCGTATCTGTTCAAGGATTTGGACAAGCATGTTTTGAGAAACATTAGCAGATTTAGATTGCGTGCTCATCACTTGAGAGTGGAGTCTGGTAAATGGCTTGGGGGTTCAAGTATCTGTGATAAGTGTGAGTGTGGGGAAGTCCAGGATGAAAAACATGTGCTTTTCTTTTGCAAATGTACTGAGGTGCGTGAGCTACGCACGAGATACAAGGACCTTTTTGAGGAGATGTTTAAGACTTTGCGTGTGTTTGCTCCGCCTTCAAACGCTGACTTTATTCCATTCTTGGCTTGCCATCATACTATCACTGATTCTGAAATCAATGCTTTCCTAAACCAAGACTCATACAGACTTCTTAGATTTGTGTCAGACTTGGTCTCAATTTTTGATACTGGTTGAGCTTGTTTCACCAGCTGCCATCAGCCAGAGTCTCGGGCTGTAGGCCACCATTGTAAACCCTTGTAAACCCAAACAGCAGTGGAAATTTTTTACCTTGTTCTCGGCAAGGGTTTTTTTGTACACTTACATGCATGGGCTACAAAAAACACTCCTCTACATTTTCATAATACAGTCTTTCAAACAACAAACTTCAATTTTTCATAACTTTACCATTATGAACAGGCTAGCAGTCAAACGTCTTGACTGATGCCTTTTTCCCTTGTAACCCTTGTAAGCAGAAACGCTCGTTTCATTGCCTGCTCTGTCTGCAAATCGAACATCCAGAATTCAGTCCAAACAAGCGTAAAGAAAAGAAAAATACGTAGGCACTCCCCACATCGATTTGGGAAAAGAGGATACCTGGGGCCGAGGAACCATACATCCTCCCCACCAAGAAAGAAGGAGAAAGTCAATGGGGATCAGGAGGGTTACGAGCAGTACCTTGTGCCTGATCTTGTTGATGAGAGTCAAAAGGAGTGTTCTCAAGAGCGCGTTTGGTGGTAGCAAGTTAAAAGGCGTACTGGACAGAATGAGCATGAATTTTCAGAACAAGCTAGGTAGATTTGTGAGTGTCAAGACCGAGCTCTTCAAGAGGCTCCAGAGTGTGAGGTGTTTAGGTGACCCCGTCCACACCTGGCAGAATGGTATGGAGGGTAATTTGAGCTAAACTCTTGAAAGATTGTGACAGAGGTCACGGTGCTGCTGCTTGGAGGCCTCAAGCTGATTCTTGGAATTGGTGTATTTACAGTATTTGATTTCCTGAAGGTGGATATCCTCTGTTCATGGAAGGAGCTGGCTAGGATGGCGAACCTTTGAAGCAGGTGGAGTCGCTGTGGCTGGTGCTGGTTGCTTATTCCTTCCGTAATCAAAAGAAAATAAAATTACGCACGTAATCAGTCAGGCACGAGCGCGAGTGATCGTCAGGCCCTGTCTATGCCTTTCCTTCAGGCATGCACCCCTGAAGCATGTACGACTCGGATGCCAGCAAGCTCACAGCTCACACTTGAGCACCTCTTGCAGCACCTCAGATGCTCGGGGGGGTAACGTGAGACCCCTCAGCTCCTGCGCAAGCTGAGGCGCAATGGCTGCTGTCTCTGGCAGGTACTTGCGCACAAATGCTCGCAGCTGTGCATACAGGTGATCTAGGCGTGCTCGGTGGATCTCATCTGCCCGGTCATTTGCATCATGCTCTTCTGCCTCTGTCCTCTGCGGTGCAAAGTTGCGAGGAGCAATCAATGTGAATACATCACAGATCTTGAGGTAGGATTCTACCAAATTTGTGCGATTCACACAGTTCAAGACAAAACTTTTGTTGAGCAGATAGCAGACACATGAGCGTTTAGCTGTCTTATGAGATGAAAGAGTGCACACACACACACACACACACACACACACACACACACACAAACAGCCTCTCATGTATCACAGTACCACCTGCACTCACCATGGGGTGTGCAGCTGCTCTCTCTTCCTCTGCGGCCACCAGTTGTAGGAAGCTCTTGTAGGCTGCCATGAAGGCAGCGTCTCTGCTTGGGGCTGCTGCCTCGCGCAGCGCTTGGTGCTGAGCCAGTGCAGCTGTGAGGGCATTGGCCTGTAACAGAGGTGGTGTTGAGACAAGCAGGCTTGGTGCTGGGCCAGAGCAGCTGTATAAGTATTGGCCTGTAACAGAGGTGTCATTAAGAAAGCAGGCTTGGTGCTGAACTAGTGCAGCTGTGAGAGTGATGGCCTGCACAAGAGGTGGTGTTGAGACAAGCAGGCACGGCAGTCTGACATTGGCGTTGCCGGGTGTGAAGAACAAAAGCAAAAGGAGCTGATTGAACTGCTGGTCATGCATAGGGCATGTACCACAGTGATTTGCACCACATCCATTTGCAGTTGCAGCAAAGATTAGGAATGCTGCCAAAAGCGCTTTACATGGCCCAACAGAAACAAGAGTCTTGATCCTGGGTGGCCTCTCATTTGCATGCAGTGCATTGAAGCGCCTCACATCCTGACAATCCAGCACACGCATGCGCCTCTTCCTTATTGGGTGATGCACGGGATGAGCTGGCAATTGGGAGTTCTTGAGGGATTCTCGAAAATCGAAAGTGGGAATTGAATATTTTTTGAGATGGAGGGAGTTTTTGAGGATTGGAATTCCTGAGACGATGCAGGGCACGAGTGCGATGATGCAATTGATGACGATACCAGGAATGGGTGCACGCTGGACCCACCTTAGGCGCTTGCACATTCACGCGATGGGCAGCATCGTTGTGTTTTGCCAGGAGGCTCCTGCTGCGAGGATCCACTGCAAGCTCATCCAGAGGCACACCCTCCACGTCCCGGGCTCCGCCACCTGCATGCATTGCAGAGCACACACGCACGTTACATGATTGCATATTACGTTCTGCATGCATGCAGTGCATTGACCCCAAATCCTACACCTGGATTGGTTGCATTCGTGCGTGAGCAGCAGTGATCAGCTTTTGTGTGTTCAAGTCACCCAATCCGTTAGCCTTACTGCCTTTGGAATGCACACAAGCATGCATACAAGCATGAACACACACATGAATACACACATGCACACATGCACACGCGCACGTACACACACACGCGCACACAAGCACGCGCGCGCACATACGTACACACACATACCTCCATCCTGTTCCTGACGGCGTGCTTGGGCATATGCACGCAGCTGGCTGGCCAGATTGTTGGCCCGCTCCTGCAGTGTGCGCACCTTGCTGTGCACCAAATCCAGGTCACCAAGGGCCTGCACACACACAGCACAAGGACACTTGCTTTGTCGGGGCTAAACAAGCAAAAGGGCGGCAGCATTTCAAAAGGGGCGCTCCTGTTTGCGAAGCTGATGTGTTTCAACCTTGCATGAGTGGGCTAGATTAGGAAGGAAGCAGCTATGCAATCTTCCAAATCTCATAGAACACTTCATCAATCAAATTGGATACGGCACCACACTTTGACACACACACACACACACTCATGCAACATGGATACAAAACACAAGGACTTTGCCACAAGGTGTTTGCCACATGGGCAAGTGAGGATGACACCATGGAATCATGATTGTGCACCTGATTGGAGCATTTTGCAGGGATTGTTATGCGCGCATGGCCCAATGGGTCTACCAGTGTTCATTGGAGGCATAAGACGCCTCAGATTTGGGGCAGGAAGCGCGAGGGAATACAAACTCTGGTCACCAAATCCAGAGCGAGGACAACGGCGACTGAAAAGGAATGGATGCGACTGAAATGGGATTTGGCTACAGCATGCAGATACAACTCAGCAGGGCTCACCTTTGAGATCTTCTCTTCCGCCTCTGGGAGCCTAGCAGCAGCTCGTTCCAAGGAGTAGTTCAGCACCTGTGTGCAACCGAATCCAGTTTTTCTTTGTAATGCTCATGGCTCATGTGTGTCATCCTGCCGGCAGAGTGCAGGCAGTTATAGGGTTCTGTTAGGAAGCAGGCATGTCAACTCGCTCAACTTACCTCCACCTATACTAGCAAGAACAGTCGTGGCAAAATGGGCAAGCCAAGCAGCTGGAACAAATCTAACGAAGAGAGACTCTGATTGGCCCTGCTGTGCCCACTTTGCAACACAAGGCTGAAGCATTTTGCATTTTGCAAGGCTACAGTTCATTTGGTGAGGCTGTAGTGCATGTTGTGAGGCTGAAATGTTTTTTTTTTAAGGCTGTAGTACATGTTCTGAGGCTGAAGTGCATTTTCTAAGGCTGCAGCGCATTCTGTAACGCTGTAATACATTTCGCAAGGGTTATGCATATTTTGTAAGGCTGCTGCAAACTTTGCAAGGCCTGTCCAAAGAAGCATACCTCGGCACAGTAAAGCCCCGTTTGGAAGCAAACAGCTCCAGCCTTCACCTCCCATGCAACATTCATGCACAGGCTTGCCCCTATCTCCTATGCACTGCTTGTGCTGGTTTGCCCTTACCTCCCATGCACTGCTCTCACTGGCTTGCCCTTATGTCCCATGCAACCCCCCTCCCCCATCTCCCATTCCATGCATGCACCAGCTTGCCCTTATGTCTCATGCTTCGCTTGGGCTGGCTTGCCCTTGCATCCCAAGCACTGCTTGTGCTGGCTTGCCTGTCTCACCTCCCATTCGATGCATGGGCTGGCTTGCCTCTACCTCCCATGTAACACATACGCTGGCTTGCCCTTACCTCCCATGCACTGCTCGCGCTGGCTTGCTCGCTCAGAGTGGCTGGAATGGCAGTCTCAAACGCCCAGATGGACACCGCCTCAGCCCCAATCAGCCCAAGCGCAAGCAGCCGGTCCAGCACCATGAGCACCTAGGGGTGGCAAGGTCAGAATCATGAAGGTGAAATGTGCTGCACATATGTCATCTGCCATGTGCTTGTTCGCCACATGCTTGTTCGTCGTGCATCTGCCATGTGTTGCACATTCGCTTGACTTCACCAACTTCTGAGGTGGTTTGACTCGACCAGGCGACGCAGTCAGCACATATGGTGTGCAGCACACAGTGCAGTGCATGTGTGCGCGCACAGCTCCTTATGAGGGCGATTCTGCTCAACCACAATCAAGCCCAGGATAACAAGGTGTGTTGTGGCGGTGAGCCCCGACCCTGCTGGAACCTTTGGCAGCGGCTGCAGCAGTCTTCTGTTGCATGGAACCCTTCTATCGTCTTATTCACAGCTGGCTCCCAGGCTGGCTGACCGACGACAACGAACACACGCTCACACACCACAGGGGGTTTCGGCAGCGACCAACCCACCTTCTGGGGCAGGGCAGCATAGAACTGGGCAGCCAGCTCCACAGCAATCATCTGGCCATAGAGGCCAGCCCTGTGCGCACAGCCATGTAAGCATGCAGAACAGCTTGGGGGTGCGGGGGGGGAACATTAAAAAAACTGTCAAAATGGGTCATAATCTGCAATGAGGGCTGAGAGGAACACACACATGAGGACAGCAGGTACACTGTCCAGTTTGAGGGCATGGTTTCTGGGAATCTGGGGTCATGTGTGGGGTCCGGCATGGGGTTTCTTGCCAGCCATCAGGTGTGCCCAAAACAGCATACAGAGCAGATGTCGCAGACAAAACACAGGCCTGGAGTAACTCAAGCAACCAGAGCTGCCTGCTTGAGCTTGCTGCACTTGTTACTCCTTGCGCCTCGTTTATACCTCCAGCGCCAAGCTTGCTTCCCTCCAAACCATGAATCATAATCCATGTGGTGCAGTCCTTGATAGATCACACCACCATTCGCTTAAACGAACAATGATCCACACCATGTGCTGCTTGAAACAGACACGGCACCATTTGCTTTCGATGAATCATAATCCATACAACCCACTCCCTCATACAAGCACGGCACTTTCTGCTTTCATGAACCATGATCCATAGGACTCACTCCTTGCACAGGCAAGGCAATGTTGGCTGTGGAAGCAACACAAGAGACACAGAGGGTCTCATCAGCACACTGGAAGTGATGCATGGGGGCTGCACACCCTGTGCCTCTTTCTTGTCTTCAAACCGCAGCAAGAGCAGGCAGCGAGCACCGTCCACTGCAAGCACCCACTGTATCCGAGTGGCAAAACCCTAGTTAGGGTGCACCTCCTCTCTGCTGCTGGGCGCACCTAAGCGCACCTTTTGACCTTCCTATTTCTGTCGCTCTCAGGCCTCATACTGCACACACACACACACGCACACACACATGCCCACGCACACACACACACACACACACACACACACACACACACACACACACATGCCCACGCACACACACACACACGCCCCCCCCCCCCCCCCCCCCCCCACACACACACACGCCCACACACACACACACACACACACACACACACACACACACACACACACGCCCACGCCCACGCCCACACACACACACACACACACGCGCGCGCACACACACACACACGCCCACGCACATGTACATGTACATATGCCCCGCTCACCTGCTGAGCAGCTCCCTCAGGGAGGTGGCGTAACGCTCCAACGCCACGTTCAAGTGCGTGGGCGACTTTGAGCCGGCGGCTAACAGAGCGCGCATGAGCACCTGCGTCAACAGACACCGGTTTTTGGCCAAGTCATGGTTTTCATCCAGGTTGTGGTTTCTGTCTAGGTCAGGTTATGTAAACAAGAACTCGTTACATTGCTCAAGCCTTAGCCAGGAGAATGCATGACCTGATGACCATTACATGTATAGACCATGTCAGATGTACACTTTCAGCATGACGCAATACAGAATATTTGCTGGATGTCAACAAACTACTGGATGTTCATCCTCAGCTCAACGCATCGAGAAACTGCTGGAGCTGCTTACTACAGCATGCATACCAAGCTGAAGCACTGTGTGTGCTCTGTGTGCACCTCGTGCTTGCCAGACCACCCATGCAAGCGAGTCAGGTGTGTGTAACACCACCGCAAAAAAAACTCGCTGTGCAGCCTCTCACCTTGACAGAACCTCGAGGCCCCTCCCCCACTGCAGCCTCCACCCCACGGGTCCCCATCCACTCCAGCAGCGCCTCTGGGCTTGCTTTCGCCCGGATCACATCGCGCAGGAGCTCCCCTGCAAGCACAGTGTCTAAGCTTGGCGGCACATCCTCTTCCTCCCTTTGGCCCCCACCTTGATCCCCTCCCTCTCCCCCTCCCTCAGCCATCTCTGTGTCGCCACCGCCCCCCTTGCCTTGCTCACCAGCCCCCTCTTCCTCCTTGACCTCCTGCTCCTGCTTCACACCCTCACCATGCCCTTCACCCACCGCCTGGTCACCCCCTTCACCCTGCTTGTCCCCCTCTGAAGGCCCGGTTCCATCCCCTTCTGCATCCATCTTCTCTGTGCCCTGCTCCCCGCCCTGCTGCTGCTGGGTGCCCTCCTCAGCGGGAGCTGTGCTCAAGGCCTGCGACTCTGCTGATTTCTGCTGTTGCTGCTGTTGTTGCTGCTGCTGTTGCTGTTGCTGTTGCAGCATTTGCATCTGCATTTGCATGGGGTCCTCCTGGCCCGGCAGAAGGGGCACCATGGGCATCGGCCCCAGCAGGCGTTGAAACTCAGGGGGGAGCACCTGAGAGGGTCAACAGTCGTGGCACACACAAACACACACCTTTTGTGGAGGAGATGGTGGGTCAAAAGCTTGTGGCGCATGCACTCCGTTGACTGTTTCTAGGCCGCAATTTACGCAGTCCGTAAAAGTGTAAACACGTGCATGCAGCACGCAACCTCATCTAAGGGGTCTGCAGCCTCGCCATACAGGTTTGCCTTGCAGAATGCT
The DNA here is from genome assembly GCA_914767535.2 of Dunaliella primolecta. Taxonomy (NCBI): domain Eukaryota; kingdom Viridiplantae; phylum Chlorophyta; class Chlorophyceae; order Chlamydomonadales; family Dunaliellaceae; genus Dunaliella; species Dunaliella primolecta. The sequence goes on from OU611751.1 coordinate 13,758,829, forward strand.
TTGCAGCCTTGCTCTGCAGGCTTGCCCTACAGACTTGCCTTGCGGCCTTGCTCTGCAGGCTTGCTTTGCAGACTGCTGGCAAGCCTCGCCTTGCAGACTGCCATGGAGGCTGCTATTCAGGCCTGCCTTGCAGACAACCGTGAGCCAGGCGCGCAGCATGAAGGCTGAGAGACGCACAAAAGCCGGCACAGAGATAGAGCAAGCATGTTAACTGCAGAGCGTGCCAGCCTTTCAGCACATGCACAAACACCTTCAGCTGCATCACCTTTCCCATCTGGCTGCATCAACACACAGCTCTGCGCAAGCGTGGAGCACCAAAGCAGGCATGGGCAGACCCACTCAATGGAAGGGGCGCCGGTTGCCATCTTGATTGTGAGGCTGCTTCTTACACGCAACGCACCGATGGTCACATCACCATTCCATCATTGCACCGTTCCACCGTTCCACATTCCAACAGTGCATCATTACATTATAGTGCATTATTGCATGATCCAATCAGAGAGGGGCCAAAAGGGGAATAAGGAGGCAGCAGGAAGTGCGCACCTACCTCGGCTTCACCACACCTGCATCACCCTGTCCCACTGAGATGAACAGGCCAGGGAAGTAAGCGTCTCACCTGCATCACCTCACCATTTCAACACAAGCGTACCAAAAGGAAGCGCCTCGCCTACATCACCCTGTCTCACTAACACAAGCGGTTCAGGAAGGCACCTCACCTGCATCATCCTCCTACACCTGCACAAGTGGATCAGGGAAGTGCCTCACCTGCCTCACCCTGTCTTAACAACATGAGCAGACCAGGGATGCGCCTTGCCTGCATCACCCACCAATACGAGCGTGCCAAGGAAGCGCCTCGCCTGCGTCACCCTGTCTCGCCAACACAAGCGGACCAAGGAAGCGCCCCACTTGTATCACCCTCCTTCACTGAGGCAAGCAGGCCAGGGAAGCGCCTCACCTGCATCACCCTGTCCCACCAAGACAGGCGGACCAAGCGAGCCACCAGCTCCTTGCAGAACTGCCGATAGGGGTTGTCCTCGGGCTCGTCTACGTAGCGCACCCACCTGCTCGAGTGTGTGAGCAACAGATTGAAAGGTTTAGAACAAAACACTAATAAGTGATGCTGCCCTGCATCACACCAGCACTTTGCCCTGCGTACTTGATGCTACCCTGCATGCTTGATGCTGCCCTGCGAACTCGATGCTGCCCTGCATGCGTATTGTTGCCCTGCGTACTTGATGCTGCCCTGCGTGCTTGATGCTGCTCTGTGTACTTGATGCTGCCCTGCAAATTTGATGCTGCCCTGCGAGTTTGATGCTGCTTTGCATACTCAAAGCTGCCCTGTATACTTGATGCTGCCCTGTGTACTTGATGCTCCCCTGCGAATTCGATGCTGCACTGCGTACTTGATGCTGCTTTTCGTACTCAAAGCTGCCTTGTGTACTCGATGCTGCCCTGTGTGCTTGATGCTGGCTTGTGTCACATCAGCACTGCACCCAGAGCACGCTGCTCATGCATGCAGAGCAACTGCCATTGGGCATGGGCACATCAAAATGCCGTCACATTCGGGAGGGCATTGTGTGAGCACAGCAGCTGAGACAGGTGGCACACAACTTAAGAGCCAGGAAAGGGGCACACCTGAGGCCGCGTGCCAGGCAGAGGATGCATGTTGGATTGCAGGCCTTGGCGGATGTATTTATGCCTTTGGGGATGCATATGTTGGATAGCACGCCCGCAGGCTCATGCTTTGTTACACCCACCAAAGTGTGTGATGGGGTGTGATGCGCAAACCCCCAGCCCAACAGAGAGGTACTCTTGGCAACCTTGTCACAGCTGTGAGACAGGCAGATGGGCTCTTTAACTTTTGAGTCTTCAGCTTTCAAGCCAGGTCATTGGGATTTTGGCAGTCTTGTCACAGCCGTGAGCCAGACAGTTTACTTTCTGAGCTTTGAGGCCTTGAGGTTTTGAGCGAGGTCGATTTAGCTGAGTCAACGAGCTTTTGGCAGCATGCTGGCCGGCTCCGTCACAGCTGTGACCGAGTCATGACCAGTGATGACAGCTGCCTCAAAACATTGTTTTGCATGGAATGCCTCACTACTAACGGTATCTTGTCAAACTTAAGACACCAAGTGAGCTCACTCTCACACACAGCTCTGCTGAACAAAGGTGACATCAGCATTTCTGAAGCTGATCTGCTTGGCGTGGCCACTCAGGCACAGGTGAGCGAGGCGGCCTGGCTTCACTTTTACTACCACTCTGTGATTCCCTGATCATCCTTATGGCAAACAGCCCACACACTTCAAAGAGAAACTCATGACCAAAACAAGTGCCTCCATCATATCAATATGTCAATCTTGTGCCCTTATCACATCTTCAGACGTGCAGAACACGTTTGGGTGATGGCTGCACAGCAGCAGCAGCAGCAGCAGCAGCAGCAGCGCACCCACCGTTCCCAGGGCCACTTGTTTTCCAGGTTTGACAGATGGTACGACAGCCAGGTCAGTAGGCGACCTCGCAGCTCAGGGTCCATCACGGGCACGCGCACAAAGCACTCACGCACGCAGCCAGACAGCGGTTTGGGGAGGGCCAGGCGCGGAAGCTGCATGAGCAAGCATTGCATGTGTGTGTGTGTGTGTGCGTGTGTGCGTGTGCGTTGCACGTGTGTGTGTGTGTGTTGCACCTGTGTGTTTGTGTGTTTTGCCGGGCATGTGCCTTGCGTTAATGAAGCAACCAACGGGAGACCACAGCGCCCAAACAGCCTTTTTGCCACTTTCTAGAGACCGTGCACACCATGAAGCTCAGGGTTGAGGTCTAGGTTAGGGTAGAAGGCTTTCGTAGGATCGGGGGTTCAGGCCATGCTTGACTCCTTACCATACAGAGGTGTTCAAAGCTCTGAGCATACACACACACACGCACATATACCCAGCATCTATCACTCCATGGGACTTTGACCCTCACACCAGACCCTGCTGATCCAAAGCCATACGTGCAACCCTCACGCTCACATGCCCACCGGGAAGTTTACCTTCTTACATGTACTCACACTGCATACGTCTACACATTGACTGCAGAAATCTTGCTGTTACAAGGCCCTACACGCACCCTTCACACCCACAAACCTGCTCAGAAATTCAATCAAAATCACCCCCTTACTGCGCATGTCCACAAAGACCATGCAGCGGGCCTTGCTCGCTTCTCCTCTGCATGTCCACCATGACAATACGATGGGCCACACTCAGCCAAGCTCCACACGTCCACAGTGACCATGCAGTGACCCTATCCCTTATTGGCCCTTCACGTGTCCACAGGGACCATGCAGTGACCCTACCCCCTAATTGGCCCTGCACGTGTCCACAGGGACCATGCAGTGACCCTATCCCCCAATTGGCCCTTCACGTGTCCACAGGGACCATGTAGTGACCCTATCCCCCAATTGGCCCTTCACGTGTCCACAGGGACCATGCAGTGACCCTATCCCTTATTGGCCCTGCACAAGTCCACAGGGACCATGCAGTGACCCTATCCCTTATTGGCCCTGCACTAGTCTACGATGGCCGTGCAGTATGCCCACCCCCTTACTCACCCTGCATAAGTCGACGATGACTGTGCAGTAGGCCATGGAAGGTAGCCGTGGCTTGGGCAACGCCAGCATCTGGCCAAACAGCACCTCGCTCAGCAGGTTAGTGTAGTTGTAGGGCAGCATGAGGCTGGACACCAGGCGCTTCACGCACTGCGTCCTGCGCAGCAGGCAAGGCAGAGCATGCGCACAGCATGAAATATGGCTTGTGCTCATGTTGCTTCAGCTGTTCATCAAAGCTGTGCTGAACAAGTTCATCAAAGCTGTGCTGAACTGAACCTTGAGGACAGTGCAGTTTGGAATGTTGTTGTTGTTGTTGTTGTTGTTGTTGTTGTTGTTGTTCCTGGTGGTGGTGGTGGTGGTGTGTATGTGTGTGTGCATGTAGTGTTTGTGTGTGTGTTTTGTGTGTGTGTGTTTTGTGTGTGTGTGTGTGTGTGTGTGTGTGTGTGTGTGTGTGTGTGTGTGTGTGTGTGTGTGTGTGTGTGTGTGTGTGTGTGTGTGTGTGCGTGCTTGCTTGTGCATTTGTGCGGAGGTTCAGGAGACCCGTGTCCACCACTCCCTTGGAGGCTCAAAGCTCTGCTGAGGAGGCTCCTATCATGCAAGCCCTGCTAACCACCACAAGTTTTAGAAAGGGAAGGAAATAGAAACGATTTTATTATTTTTCACATGCGCCCATACACATGCAAGACGGGAGCTGCAGCAGCAGGAAGGAGTGCTAGCGCACCACACCTATCAGCATCAAAGGCAGCCAGGGTGTCGATGATGTAGTCCTCTGCGACAAAGCGGTCGATCGCAGGCCGCCCACCATCTGTGTGCTGGGGCTCCAGCAGACGAATGCCTCCATGAGGAGGGTATGCCTACACAAAGGGTTGAAGTTAAGTGTACGCTGAACGCCAAGGAGAGCCCCAACAGTCAGCGCTGGCACTGACAGTGAGTCCCACACCCATACACAACAGTCAGGAACGGAGCACGTATTTCTAGTGCCCATGGCTTTCTTTCTAGTGCCCATGGCTTGAGGCGGTAGGACTCACTTCAGCAGCCAGGGCTCATGACGTAGAGAACTGATCATGACGTGGAGGGCCTGTTATGTGCGGTCTCACGACACACCTCATGTCAGGGAGGAAACATGGCAATCATGCCTCGTGCTATGCTTCGTATGACATAGGGAGCCCTTTTGACCCCTCAAACAGCTTTGATCAATGATCAAGGGATGAACCCCAGGAATGAAAACCCTAAACCCTAAACCCCGGATCAAGGATAAGCGTCGCCCAAGCACTTGCTGCAACACAACAGGCATTTTAGGGCCTGTTGCCACACATGGTAATGGGCACAAAGAGGCACATGGATACACAGATCATCCAGCCAGCCATGATAGTTGCCAGCATGACTGCCCCTGCTTCCATCTATCTTATTTACAGAATTGTTTGGAAATCAATGTCAGCTGTATATATCTGGTCCTATTCGGCTGAGGCATGCTCATCCGACCCACCCAAAAGGACATTCACCCAACAACGCTGCCAGCCCGTGCTTCCACACCCTTTTGTTCCAAACAGTCACCTGCTGCACAGCTGCCGCCACTCGCAGCGGGTGCGGCTCCCCTGGGCCGCATTGGGCAGCCCTGAGGGTCAAACACCCTTCTAATTTGCAGTGGTTCAAAACCCCACCATTCCGACCAAGTTCACCTGCTGCACGGCTGCCGCCACTTGCAGGGGGTGCGGCTCCTCTGGGCCTGAGCTGGGCAGCCCTGAGGGCGACTGTGGCACAGGCACGTTGGGCACTGCATGTGTCTGCCCCATGGCCAGGCGACTGCTGTACTGGCTACCCGTCTGCTCCTCATTCAGCAGCTGCACAGTGCGAGAAGCGCGCAAGCACAATGTGTGTGGACATTGAGAAGGTGCCTGTCGGTTTTCCATCGAGCAACTGCAGCGTGCAAGCAGCGTGTGAGCACAGTGTGTGTGCATTGGGAAGATGCCTGTCTGCTCTCCATTGTATAGCTGCACCGTGCAAGCAGGGTGCGAGCCCAAAACGTGTGTACATCGAGAAGATGCTTGTCTGCATTTCACCCAGTGGCTGACGCGTGTGAATAGCGTGCAAGCAGAAGGTGTGTGCAACAGAAGACATGCGCTCACTGGCTCGGCACATCATCATGGAACACAGTGCAATGTGTACACAACACTACATATCCGCTGGTTTTCAGCGCAAAAGCGCACAGAACTCTGCAGTGCTCACTCTCTGCAGGAGGGCAAAGCAGCTGCAACAGTGAGTGCAAGCACTTGTGTTCAAGCAGCTCAAGGTTCGAGGAAGGCGGCAGGGCTGCACACCAGACAGATCAGAGGAATCACAGGCTGAATGCCTGCAGCAAAAATAGATCAAAGTGATAACAAGCAAAGATTCAGTTTGCATGACAGCAAGGTGAAACAGAATCAATAACCACACACCTGTGGAATGGACTCAACATGCCAATCTGCGGTAGCACACTCCTTCACTGCTGCCCACAGCTCGGACAAGTAGGATGCACCCCCTGAGTCATTCCTGCAAGCAAAAGAGTGGAGAGAGCATGGGCAAGTAGGATGCGTCCCCTGAGCCATTGCTGAAAGAAGCAAGCGCAATGGAGACAGAGGCGTGACGGCTGGCATGGACCCTTCTACCGGCGCTGAGACACATGGCTGAAGGCAGTGAGCAAGTGGGGGATGGGCGATTGAAGTCATCAGCGGATGAGTGAAGTGAGAGCAACCCCCGATGTGCAGGTGAGCATGATGTGTGTGTGTGTGTGAGAGAGAGAGAGAGATCAACGCTAAGCTTCCTCACCTCACAGCCATGTCACCCTCCTTGATCTCTGCCCGGAAGGGCTTCAGCTCCTGGCTGAAGCTCACAGGCCGCTTTTCCTGGAAGGGAAAGGAAAGGAAAAGAGGGCGCGGACGTGCAAGTTTCATGCAGGTTTTGCTGCACATCAAACAACCAAGCCCTGCAGCAACAGCTACATCACTGCGCCCACTGCTAAAATCAGTGACAGAGGCAGCTAAAGGTTGTTTGTGGAAGTCAAGCAGGTCTGGCGCTGGTACTGTGCAACCAAGAGTACCACACCTATGGGCCGTACCAGGTATGCATCCACAGCCTCTGACAGGCGGGCCATCTCTGATGGACATGCCGCTGACATCTCACTGCCCGCCCATGGCAGAGCAGCCACCACACAGTACACCATCCAATCAGACCAGGGCTGCCACAGGTGGCGGTGGGGGGCTGCGTGATCAGAGGAGCGGGTGTAGCAGGCAGTGCTGCGCGTCAACCACAAAAAATGGCCTCGTTCGCCTAACAATGTAAGC
>OU611751.1:13770725-13798225 GCA_914767535.2 Dunaliella primolecta
CCTATTTGATTGGGTCTAGTTGATTTAGTTAAGGCAGTCCAGGCCATGAATATGCATTGCCAGCTGGAGAGTGCAGGCCGCCTCTCAATAACATGAGTACCTGGATGTGGGAACATGCTGTGCTGCTGCCCCAGGGACACATTTGCAAAAGGAGGGAAGGCGTGGAAGAGGGATCATTGGCTTGTAATACAAGATTGAGCTTCCAGGGATCCATGATGTCATGCAAGTGCAGCATGCAGCACTTATGGCTTCCTTTGACTGCAGTACAAATCTTTGTTGCCTGCTTGCTTGTTGTAGTGGCTCTGGTAACACACCGTTTGACCGAGATTGACCAAAGTTTGAATCTTGCATGCCTGTCTCTGCTTGTTGCAGTGGTTCTGGTTGCCCGCCTTGACTAAGTTGACTTGGTGTAAGTTAGGTACAGACTGTGCATGCAGGGCCTCTTGGCAGTAGCGTTGTGGGTGTCCTAGGTGGAGGCAAACTTGCTGGAGTAGAATTCTGTGCTTCCTCTTTCCATGGCCTCAACTGTTGGGACTTGCTGTAAGTGTCAGTGCTGACTGTTGGGTTTTTCTTCTGTGCACGCTGGCTGTCGCCCAGCATAGACTTTTACTGTAGCTTTTGCATGCATGCCTGCTTGCTGCAGTGGTTTTTCTTGCTCGCCTCAACTCAATTGACACGGTACAACTTGAAGTTCAACTTGTGCACGCCTGCCTGCTTGTTGCAGTGGTTCTGGTCGCACCCTTACAGCAAGCTCATCCTGCTGCTGGTCCTCACCGTCAGCCTTATCTCCCTCGGATCTGTGAGCCTCTTCGCAGTGTCAACCACAGCATCTCTATATGACACCATGTGGGCAGCAATCGAAGGTGTCGGCCTAGACTGGTAAGCTGAGCAATTTGGCCAGGGCACTGCATTGGTCTTCTTTTATGTCCCAAGTGCTTGCATTGGGGGCCTTGGTGATGCCTGCATGATCTTGTCAGAGTAGCAAGCCATGCAGGGCAGCTAATAGAGCTTTGCATTTGTGTCCCTCTAGAAAACACTCAGCCCTGAGAGGGTTGCCCAGAGCCGCTGCTGCAGTTGGTTGCCTAGTTTTTTCATGTGTGCTGAGCTGTGTGTTGCATGCGCATAAGTGTATGTGTGAGATTGTCTGTGTGTGCTGAGCTGAGTGTTGCACGCACACACATGTGTGTGTGAGATGTGTGAGGGGTTGTAGATGCAGATTCATTTTTATAGTGAATAGGAAATAGATGTGGAAACTGACACGATTAGTTTTGTACTGATTACTGTGGATGTTCCAACCTCCTTCATTTGCGCATACGATCTGAACATGAGTGCGCTTGATGGAATGCTGCCATCATCACTTTTCAACCCTCTCAGGTCTTTTGTTGGCGAAGGCGAAGAGCAGGTGCTTGTCCGCGTAGTCTCCCTGCTCATTGCCATCGGGGGCACATTGATCACCGCGTTGCTGCTTGGTATCATCAGTGGTAAGAATGTCTGCGCTTGCTGGTTTATCTATGGCTGAGCATAGTGAACCACAGCAGCCTCTGTAGCTTTTTTGGCCCCTTCTGCCGAGGGAAGTGCACTCGAGAAAGCATGTTGCAAAGTTTTTCCTCGTAGAAAAGACGTATGTCCACCCAAATCCACAAGCAAGGAGTTTTATTTAAACAGGATGCCGGTCCAGCATTCCATACATAGAATATATCATCCCGCAAAATAATGTTTTCATGGGGTGCGGGATGACTGCGGACACAAAGAAAGAATGACAGGTTTTTATAGCATGTAGGAAAGTGCGTGATAATGAAAACTAATCATTTTCAAGGATGTTCTGGTGTGAGCGGTAATGAAGGCCCCAAGGCGCTGGAGGGGCGTCAACAGCTGGGGATAGGAAGCTCCCTGAAACCCCCTCCCAGGAAGAGCAGCAGCAGAAGGCAGGGGCCAGTCTGTCAGCAACGGGCAGATGCAGAGCGCAAATGCAGCTTTTCTTGACGAGTGTAGGTGATTTTTTGTGCAGGTTGTCAAATGTAGGAGCACCATGTGCAGCTGGACCTCAAGCATTTTAGGAAAACAAAATGCTTCCCGTGAAGTGCATTATTGTCCAAGGGAGCAGTGTGTGCAGCTGGATCTTGTGCGCTCTTCATCAGTAGCTACAGCTTCTGAAGAGAATGGGATTATGTGTCTTGCACACCTCGGGGAGCTCCAAAAGCAAAAGCAGTGCAGCTCTCCTCACACTGCTGCAGGCAGTTTGTTATGCACTTGTACTTGTACAAATCATAAGTCTCAGGGCAAATAGAGGATGATTGTCCCTGCGGGAGTAAGCGGGAAACCAAAAAATAAATATTGAAGTGGGTACAGAATTAAGGCGGAAACCACAATAAAAAATTAAAGGGTGCAGTACGATTACTTTTATGTAAAGTGTGTACTGTGTTTTCGTGGGGCATGTGCTTTGTTGGTACCAAATGTCCTGGCGCGTTTGTACAATACTGATGATTCCTGTAAGCTTTTGGGATCAGCTTAATATCCATATCAGCACAGGCTCTTATGATTCGTTGCCAGGCGCGCTAGCATACCTTTTCAAGCATTTTTCTGAGTCTTTGCAGACAGCATGAAACCCCTTCAATTTGCTGTGGATGCAGATGCCCTGAGCCAAAGCAAGCATGGATACTATGCATGTGTGTGAGAGGTTTTTTTGTGATGAGCTCTTTCGTCTGGAAACGTTAGATTGGAAAATGGGACACATCCATTTTGGTTGCAGATAAGACACCTTGAGTCAGGTCAGCAGAGCTAAGTGTAAAGATGAGAAGTTAATCCATTTAAAAAATCTGAGCAAGCTGAGTATGCAGAATAGTTGAAGGTGACTCTGGTACTTTTGCAAATTGAAAGAGAGGGCGGGGCCCTAGGATTGGGTCAGGGACACTTTATGAGGTATTTTATGCCATTTTGGGCCATTTCCAGAAAGATGGGTGCTAAAATGCCAGCTTGGACCCAAATTTGTTCCATTTTCTGCTCTCAGGCAGGTTTTTGAGTCAAACCTGATCCTTCAGAGTGGGAAAAATGTGTGGGCAAACTTTTCCCCAAAGCACTTCGAGCATGAGCGCATCTGCTCAGCAAAACTGATGCAAAACTGTAGACCAGGCAAGCGCTGTGTTTGGCCACAACCTGAGCATGATGAGTTGCTCAACATATTTCCTGGGTACGCTTTGCCAAGTTTGGGGGCCCAGGAGTGAACGTGCGTGTTCCTGGGGCCTAGTCAAATCTGGAGCCTCTTCAATCAAGGATATTGGCACATTGCTCCAAACCCGGCTTTGGCACCAGCAGGTTCAGAGGTAAAACTGCAACGCGCTCAGCTTAGAGCTCCAGCAGATGAGCATGATGGCAATTGAACAAAATGGATTTTCAAAATGGCCACATCAGTCGGCTCTCCAATTTGTTGACCCATTGCTGAGCCTTGGTTTCTTGCCATTTTCTCTGCCAAAATTGAGGTCCGGGAAGTGATTTCTGGCCCCCACCCCAGGCCCCCCCGAAACCCCAAAGTATGCTCTTGATGAAGTACCCAGCCATCGCAACTGTTCAGGCAAGACGGGAGGCAGCTTCCTGAGGGCCCCATTTTGACAGGCATTTTGTCTGCTTTCTGGCCCCACACCCTGAGCACCCCCTGGCACAAACTGAGTATGCTGAGTTGCTCAGACAGGTCAGACAAAAGTCTTGCATGCTCAAAATTGGCTGGTTGCAGTGGGGCATGAAGTCAAACCTACTTGGCAGACTTGACCTTGGGCCGAGTCCAGCATTCGTGTGAGGAATCCTTTTGTCCAGAGGACATTCAGTTTGTAAAAGCAGCATGCCTGTCTTTGTTGCAAGTGCCCCAAGGTGGAGGGTTTGAGGCGCTATTACTCTTTTTTTTTTGTTTTTATTTCAAATACGCTGAGCCAGAGGTTACGAGACGCTCATGATTACAGTTTCTGGTAGTTAACTGAAATTTTGGTGTTCTGTTGCAGATGCGCTGAGCCAGAAGGTTGATGAGCTCAAGAGAGGCCGGGGTGCAGTTCTAGGTATGAGAGGCAATGCTGACATATGCAGCATGCAGCGAATGTTCCATTGTTAGTTAGAAGGAAGTTGTTCAGAGGACTGGCTTTATGTCCTTCAGTTGAGTCTAGTTGTGTGTTGTGTCATGCACACCTGCTACTGTGGATCATCTGTTGCAGAATCATGCATTTCATGACAATTCGATACAAACAGCACCTCCTGCACACCAACGCGTCCCTTTTGGATTGGTGAGCTCAGGAAATACCTGCCGGGGAAGGCACAGGTATTGCAGGTAATGCATGTAATTCTTGTAAATCATATTACATTAAGGTCCACCCAGCGATGAATGCACTGAAGGTGTGCATGCTTAACTACCTTACAAGACCAGTGCCTATTGATCAACATAACATGAGCACACCTGTTGACACTCTTCAATGTACAAAGACCAGTGCCTATTGATCAACATAACATAAGCACACCTGTTGACACTCTTCAATGTACAAAGACCAGTGCCTATTGATCAACATAACATAAGCACACCTGTTGACACGCTTTAAGCACACGGGCACAAGCAATGGAGCCACGAATAGTATGCTGTGCACTCACTTCACAAAGAAAGCGCTGAGTCCTTGCTTGTAGTCCTGTGTAATGTATACACGAGGCTCTCCGCCCAGAGAATCATCCAGGCGGCCCCATTTGTGGCTCTGTGTGTGTGTGTGTGTGTGCTTAGAATGGGTAAAACAGTGGGTTCTAACCGTTGTATACAGCCATTTGCATAAATATCGGGACAAGCCCAGATACAGTTGCTGCTATCCCTGAAATTGCTGCATTGCAGAATGCAATCACTACATCATCATTGGCTGGTCAGAGAAGGTGCTTTCCCTCATTGACCAACTGTGCCAGGGCTTTGAGACGAGTGGCGGAACGACAGTGAGTGTGCTTTTGTTTGTTCTTTTCAAAGCATGTCATCCCAGCAAACAGCTGTTGGTGTGAGCACCAATCTGGAGGCTCCAAGGCTATCGTTGAACTAGAATTGCCCACTTGCAGTGGTAAGTGGCAGAGGTTTTAGAGGCAGCGCCAAATAAATACTGCCCATTGTTGCCAATAGGAAAGAAAAGGGTTGCATAGGTCAAAGCTTGCTTTGCCTCAGCTCAGTCGCTGCTGCAGCCAAGCAAAAGTGAGCCGGCTCAAGTTGTTTGGTTGTGGCAACAGTGTGAGCCCCGGACGCTTTGTGGAAGTATTGGGTGAAGCATAGACTCTTGCTACCTTCCCTGCAGATTGTGGTCTTGAGCCACAAAAGCAAGGAGGAAATGGATGAGGAGATTGGCAACAGGTAAGCCACCTCCTTTGTTATGAAATAGGGGAAAGGTTAGACTCAGGGCTGCCGTTGGATGAATTCTTGTGGGCTTATCCAAAGTGAATGTACTTCTGTGGGTCTCATTTCTGAGGTTGTGCAGTAGGCGCATGCACTGTGCAGCTCATTAGAGTGCCTCCAAACGACAAGCAAGCAAGAATCTGCATGTTAGCAACCTGCAGACTGTCGCAAACATGATGTCTCTTATTTCCTGCTGACAAGGTACACTTGTAGGCTGCTACTCCTTCCTCTTCAAGGAATAACAGTAAATGCCAAGGGAAAACATGGCGCCTTGCAAATTTTGTGCCTGTAAATTCCAGTGAGTAAAGCACAATACAGCTTGAGTAAAGAGCCCGGAATTATAAGTATCTCTGACCAGAAGGGAAAATGGTGTGCATACAGGGTTCGCAACCGTAGAGGGAGCACCATCATCGTCAGGAAGGGGGACTCCATGTCTAGAGCAGACCTGGAACTCATTTCCTGCTCCCATGCAAGGTGTGTGTGTGCGCGTGTGTGCGTGCACGAGCGCGTTTGTTCGTTACACACATAGGCAGACAATGGACCTGCTTGAATTCCAAAGGATGGCGCCGCAATAGCATGATCGCTACTACAAGTGGTGGCAGCATCTTGCTCACAAATTCCATGTAATTGGAGCCCCTCTGGATGCGCCTTGCTCCTCATCCTACTGACCTGCACCTGGATATGACGAGCCCCCCCAAAGCATCATCTGTTGGATTCTCCGCCCCCTTGCCCATTTATTGCTTCCTCATCAATGTCCTTGCAACTGCTCCGCAGTTGCTGCTCCATTGGCATCCTGGCAAAACCAACCAGGCCAGAGCAGTTTTATTTGTTGCAATACACTCCACACCCTGCATCTTCATTCTCACCCTGGCAAGCGCCACCAGGCCAGAAATTTGTCCTTGCAACATGCTTCACACTTTGCAGCTCAATTGTCATCCTGGCGAATGCAACCAGGCCAGAACAGTCAGACGCGCGCACGCTGCGCATTGTATTGTGCTTGATGGGCATCTTCCGTGCTGTTGTGGAAGAAGGGCGTGAGTGCAAGGTGCGCCTACATGTTTGGGGGAGTGAGGTGAGGTGCGTAAGAGGGTGCCTGGTTGGGCAGACATGCGTGAATGTGAGGGATTGCAGGCGTCCTCTGATGGTTTCCTGGAAGCCGTGAAAACTGTTTATAACTTGGGCAGAACACATATATATTTGTTAACAAAAAAAGGGGCATGATTTGATTGTACAGTCAAAAGTCGCTTTAACATATCAATCTTGTGAGCACGCTTGGCATGCTCAAGAGCCATGAAAACTTCGGAAGATTTGTTGTTGTAAAGCTGAAACGAATCTTGCCTTTTCTCAAGCAAGTTGAAATGGAACAATGGAAATGCAGCTGCACCCTGTAGCATATTAGCATCTGGTTTATTATTGTACACCTCTGGTCTTTGTTTCCTTTTGTACTACACACACTCAGCCTTGCACATGGCTTTTGCTGGCTGCAGACAAACGTCCTGGCAGAGATGTGTAACAGTGATCACGAGAACCTGCTGCGCATGCTGGTGGATGAGCCTCGTGTACGGACCATCGTTTCTCGGGAGATGATTGGCAGGTTCAGCGTCCAGTGCGCACGCTATCCAGCGCTGACGAATGTCCTCATGGAGTTGCTGGGCTTTGCTGGCAATGAGTTCTATCTGGTAGGGTCACCTTCAAGTCCTTTAGGGCTCACCTGAATGTGGCTATGCATCTTCTTGCCTGATATCTGCCATCTACCCCGTGTACTCTGTGTCTGTGTGCGCGCGCGCAACCCTGTTGAAATGTCACGCAGCCCTCGTTTGAAGGAGAATCAGGAAGCAGTGTGGCTGGATCTGTGAACTAAGTATTCTGTGTCTGTCAGTAATCTACCTGCATACAGGTGGTGCTCATATCTCTCCTCTCAACATACCCTGTTCACGCCTCGTCTTATCGTAGTGTGTGTGTGTGTGTGTGTGTGTGTGTGTGAGCTTGTTTTGTTTAAAACTGAGATCATCGGTGGATGCCTAGAAAAGCTTCCTTGCAGAAAGTTACAATGACTGATGCATGCGCTCCTAAGCAACGCCTTGCTTCCGTTTCGCTCCTGTCCAGCTACATTCTATTCCGTGGCTCCTAAATCTTGCCACCTGAATAGTGGAACCAAGCACATCCACTCCTGTCTGTTTACCTCGTCACCCATATCCGCCTCTTGTGCGTGTAGACTGAGCACAAGCACTCGGCCCGGCTGGCCGGCTTCAAGTTCTGTGAGATGCAGCGGTTGTTCCGAGATGCGGTGCCATGTGGGATCAGGGACGCCTCAGGAGTGAGCAAGCTCAGCCCACCCGGGGACGCAATAGTGAAGCCTGGTGAGCAGGACTGGGTGTGCCCGGCCGCGCGTCAGCAAGCATACGCATGCGCAGCTGCTTGCTTGCTTGCTTGCTTGCTTGTGTGAGCACCCTTGCGCATAAGGTTGAAGCAGGAGGAAGGGTGGCTTGCGTTTGATAGGGGCCTGTTGAGGCAGCAAGTAGCACGTCCTCTATAGCGCCGCCTCAGCCTGACATCTTTAAAATGAGCTTTGTGTTTATCAACCCTGCTTCTACAGTCTTCCCTTCTTCGGTGTGTTTTTGATCGTATGTGCAAAGTGAGCGTTGTGTTTGCCGCGTCTGCTACACTCTTCCCTTCATCAGTGTGTTTTGATCACCTCATTATAACTTTTACCCTGATTACCACTTTGTTTGCTCCATACACAATCTAAACCCAATCAATCGCGCCTCCTCTCCTTGCATTGCAGGCGACCAGATCATCTTGTTGGTGAGTTGCACGCTACTCAGGCTGGCAGTGGAATCTTAGAACCAGAGGGCTTGTAATTTTGAGTTTGTGCGACCAGGCAACAAAGGGCTTGATCAGGCTGCTACACCTAGCAAATGGAATTGTTGGGTGTAGCTCAACAATCAGCAGCTTCACTGGCTACCTGTAGCAGCTGCAGGAGCCTTGGTAATTCCAACAGAATTATGGCAACAAGAGCTGCCAAAAACCTGATCTGGCGAGACCAGTGAATAAGGCAGCATCTGTTTCCCTCCCTCTTTTCTTCTCGTCAGGTTTAGATGCGCTGCGTTCGCCTGAATTGGAAGGTTGCTCTCTGCTTCTACTGTCCTTTTCCAACCTTCTTTTCTTTGATGAGGCCACTGGTTCTGAGGAATCTCAGAGCCAGAGACCCTCAATCTCAAATCAATCAACCACTCTCCACAGGTCGTGGGTCTGCCTGCATGGTTTTATCTTTCAAGCCTGCTGCCTGCTCAAATCATTATTCTAGTCTCCTGCCTGCATTTACCCACGTTTAGCAGGTTGAAACAGGCTAGCTGTCAGACGTTTGACTAAAGGCCTACAGCCTCTTTGTGCGTGTTCCTCTGCAGGCTGAGGATGAGACTGGATGCGACCCCACGTTTGATGAGCACTCACCCCAAAAGCCCGCATCCCATAAACAGGTACTGCCTGACTTCAGGCCTTGTGCCTGGTCTGTCATGCAAGATCCTTGTGTGCATGCCCTTGAGCCCGGGACCTTGCTAGCATGCGTTTTTCTATCCTTTTCTCCAGCAGCAGCTGTGTGTTTCCTTTTCCAGGAACAACATGCGTTTGGTCATGCTTTTGATGAAGTTTGGTGGTGCGTGTGGTTGGCATGTGTGATGTGGTTGGTGGTGCTTGCGGGGATGTGTATCTGCCCGTGCTTGTGGGGATAATTGATGGAGCTCATGGTAAGCGCATGTATTGTGGTAGGTGATGCTTGTGGTAATTGACTGCCAGGTGTTCATGCGCAGCTGTTTTGAGCAGGTCGAGATCTGGTGACACGCCCTCAACCGATAAAAAGAAGTCAACGGTACCAGTTTTACTGCAGGGCCTGTCACATCCACTGCCTGACGCACACTCTCACTGTCCAACTTACACACTTCTTGTTGCAAAAGCAACCCTGCTGAGACATGCACGACCCTCACCATTTAGTCTGTCAGCTGGCCCTTTGTGCATTATGAGCAAGCCAATAAGATGTCCATGCATAGTGCCACCAGGAGCATCCCACGCTGACCGGTTGCATCAACTGTCACGCCCCATTACCTGATGTTCCTTTGCCCCCTGCTACTGTGTGATATGCTGCTGAATGGCTGCTGAAAAATCTGCACAGCACCAGTTGATCAGGGCAACCAACCAACCAGTCATCAAACAGCACTGCAGGGGTTTCACACCACTATGAGCTGCTCTCGATGCCACTGGGCATGTCACAAATATACGCACATACTCTCTCCTCTGCTGCATCATCTACACATGGAGGAAGGCGTGCATGCCTAGACTCACCTGTGAGGGGGGCTGCATTTGTTGTTTCAACCGGCAACATGCACTTTCCCTACACATTTGCAGAGCCTGCCACATTGCAGCAAGTTGCGGCAAAGCGATGAGGGCAGAAGCAGGAGTGCGTTCGATGCAAGCGCTCTGATGCGCGCCGCGACCATGCGCTCAAAACGCCGGTCTGAGCCGGCCTCGCATAAACTTGTGCACACATCTTCATCACGCGCCATGCTGTCTAGACCCAAGCGTTTCTCTGAGGCGTCATTGGTTCCCAGGACAGGCATAGAGGGAGAGGACGAGGGGGAAGAGGCAGAGGACGAGGCAGGCAGCAGGGTGTCCTTGAGCACGAGCCGCCGTACCAGCATGGGCACAGATTTAGATGCAGATGATTCCATTGCAGCCGCAGCTGGTGGGATGGTGGGTGCTGAGGCTGATAAGGGTGATGGAGCTGGGGGTCCCACAGGGCTAGGGGCATTTTCTTGTCCTCTGAGTCCTGTGCGTGAAGCCAACGGGGATGCAGGAGCTGCAGCAGGAGGAGGGCACAGGAGTGGCAAAACGAGTGATGCTGAAGGGACGGCAGCAGAGGCAGCAGCGACGGCGGCTGCTGCGAGGAAGAGGGAGCGGGCCTTGGTACGTTTCAGCTCCAGCACCAAACAGAGGCTGCAGGCAAAGGAGCAGAGGGAGGAGGGCAGATTAGGGCAGCAGCGGGAGGAAGCGCAGCCATTGCTGCCGCCGCTGGACGAGGGCCAGGAGCAGCAAGAACAGCAGCGGAAGCGCAGTTTGCAGGTGAGAAGTGCATTGGCAGTTCCTCCCATTGTACATGCGCGCTATACCACGGTGGGCCCTATGCCCTATTTACAAACAAGATTGAGTCTGAGGCATCTTCTGTTACAGAGAGTGTTTGACATGCAAGCCTGCATGCTTGCATGATGATCTGAGCCAATGACATCATTGATGATATGGCGCTTTCAGTTGTGGTAGATTGGGTGACTGGAGTCTATGGGCAGGTTCGATTCCTGTAGCTCCCTCAGTTGAAAATATTATAGAATAATTCAAATTTGTTCACTTGCGCCCTGGGAGCTTAGTCAGCTGCCACTTATTTCGACCACTCAGGTGAGTTCTTCCTCCTCTCGCCTCATTGGCGTTTCTTGCTTTCCTGTCCCTTTCCTGCTAGCTTAACATCTTCCTATTTTTTTGAGCCTGGACGTGCTTGGACCTTATGGTGTTGTCCTCAACTTGCTGTGTCTTGGCTCACAGAAAGGGTTGCACATGGGGCAACCTGATTAGCTTTTGATTAGCTTAGAAGTCCACAATGTTGTCCTGTTTTATCCTTGCGCCCACAATGTCACCTTGGTGCCTTTCCTTGCGCAGCTGAGGGCGAGGGAGGCAGCCTTGAGTGGCAAGCTGGCTGCTGTGCTGCGGGCCGCAGCAGCGGAGAGGGCTGTTGCAGAGGAAAGAGGGCAGCAGCTGCCTGCTGGCTGTGGCTCTGCAGCCTCCCTTAGGCGCAGCAGCAGCGGCAAGGTGCACGCTGGAACGGAGCTGGATTCGCTGGCGGTGGATAGAGGAGATGGATCTGGAAACCGCTCGTCGCATGCGGCAGGCAGCCTCGCCTTTGGAGGGCTCTTCTTGTTCTGCGGCTGGCGGCAAGACATCGTGAGTGGGGAAGAAGCAGTGTAGTTCACATTTCCTGCTGCCAACTCCTCTTTGCCGGGCCCATTCCTCCCATTGGAGAAGCTATGTTGCCCAGAACCATTTGCCGGCCCGGCCTTGTCGTCGCTCCTCGCTTTTCTGCTTGCTTTGCTACCTGCAGCTCCGAGCAGCCCCCTCTGTGGTGTGCCTCGCACCTCGCTTTGCTCCTTGCTTTGCTCCATGCAGCTCCAAGCAGCCCCCTCTGTGGTGTGCATGGCGTTCATCAAATGCTTTCCTGTGCGTGCATTTGGCTTGCAAACTCTCATCTCTTCTTTCTTGACCGCAGGTGGGCTTGATAAAAGTTTTGGATGATTTTGTGACGGAAGACTCAGAGCTCTGGTTGTTCTCGGATGTGCCGTTGGATACCAGGCGGAATCTACTTGTGCAGGTGAGCAGTTTTGTGCCTGGCTTGAAATGATTACCCCCCTATGATTGGGCGCTTGTGCGTTCTGTCTTTTGGAACCATTCAAATTTCCAATGTTTCCTTCTCCTGATTAAAACTGTAACCGTCGTTAACAAGGCCACAACTGGGGAGTTTGGGTGGGGTCTACCTAAGGCCCTCAGCTCTACTCTCATCATGGCAGCCTGCCTACCCTCATGTGGAATTGTTGATGCTGATCCCTAGATGGGTTTCGGGAAGAATGGAAGCTGAAATGGCTTCCAAGTTGGGTTCAAGTGCAAGATGTTGGACATGACTTGCCAGGCTGTGTGCAAGATTTTACAACCACACCTGGTACCCATGCACCCATCACCTGGCAACAGGCATCATGTTTTTTAAGTCGCGCAGGGACGATTGCTTGTAGAACGTACCTGCTACACGTGCACCCAGGCACCAAACAAGTAACCATTTTTATGAAAATGGAGCAAGGAGGACTGTCCATTTCATTTACACCTGTCACACTTGACCCACCACCCAGCTTTTGTTGTTTGAAAATATGCAGGGAGGATTGGATGTCACGTGCGGCGCGTACTGTGGCCTGCGGGTGAGAGCTTCTTTCTTGTAGAGCTTGATACCCTTATTGCAAAGTGTGATTCCCGCCTGTGTGCTTTTGCACATACATTATGCGTCAGCGCAGTGTGCGTTTGAACACGCTCAGTGGGCTTTTGCTCCATGGCATTGCAATGTTCCCAATGCCCTCTCAAAGTAGCGGATCTGATCAGGGGCAAAGCTCAGAGCAAAAGTACAGCTTTGAGGTACAGCTAATGCTGTGTAGTATGTAGGAGGTAGCACTGGTAAGTCTAGGACAACATGAATTTGTGCCAACTTGACAGCCTTGCCCAAAATGAAGACTGTGAGGTCCATGCATGTGGTCTAGCTAGCAGTGTACATAGGGCCCTTAATGATTTTTTTTATAGGAGATCTCGGCGTGAAAAGATGAAAATGTAGCAGGGTGCCCAGTGGGTCTTTACTGGTCCCATATTTGGATTGGACAGAGCTTCTCCCCTTGGTAATCAGCCTTCCCCCTGTGTGTGTCAACCCACTTTGTGTGCTTCTGTGATCTACAGCTCTGATCACTGTACTCCCTGGCTCAAAGATGCTGCTGCTTGCTTTCTTTTTGCAGCATCTCAAGATCCGCTTTGATGACCCGCGGCTGTTTGGGTCCTCGGTGCTCAAAAGGCACCTGCAGGCCCTGTACCCGGTGCAGGTGCGTACCTGGCAGACGTACCTGGCAGTGCTCAAAAGGCAGTCCTGAGAAGGCAGTGCTGAGAAGGCAGTGCTCAAGAGGCATGCTCAGAGCGTATTCTTCAAAAGCCACCTGCAAGCCCTTTACCCGGTGCAGATATGTATCTGGCCGTGCTCAAAAGGCATACTCAGAGTGCAGCGCTACCAAAAAGGCACCTGCAGGCCCTCAACCTGGTGCAGGTACAAACCTGGCAGTGCTCAAAAGGCGATGCTCAAACGGCAGTGCTAAAAAGGTCATGCTTTAATGTAATTGCTCAAAAGGCAGTGCCCAAAAGAAAGGGCTTATAGGGCATTGTCCAAAGGGCAGTACTCAGAAGGCAATGCTCAAAAGGCAGTGCTCAAAAGGCATATGCTCAGAGTGCAGTGCTAATAAAAAGGTACCTGCAGACCCTCTACCTTGTACAGTCATGTGCTATGCTTCAGGCATATGTTTGCATGCATGGCTCAAGTTCAGATTGCTGTTGCAAGCCAAGACTGAAATAATTCTGTGCTATGCTAATAGAATTTTGCATTCACATGCCGCCTAATTGACCATATAACCAGGCCTGCCCTTTGTGCTGGTGGCAAGTGAGCAGACTTGGAGGGCATGATTTTTTTGTGGGTAGTTTTTTGGCGAAGCCCCAGTAATGGGGCGTGAGCCCTTGGGTTTGCCTGTTTCCCGGTAGGGTTTACACCTGCCGCCCTGGCCCACCCAGCGCACCCCCTGCCCTGAAACTTTGGTCAGCCTCCCAAACAAAAGTTCTTGGCAGCCCTGCGGTGTCAGGGGGCCTTGGGGGTCAGTGGCTGGTGCTGTAGAAATCTTTTGGGAACTTTTGCAGGCAGTTCTTGGCCTGCGTTTGCCAGCCTACCATCCGCCCTGAAACTTGGCACGCAGAACCAGCAGATCTTTTTGTCTGGGATTCCGAGTTTTGGTGACTTCTGGTGCAGAATGACAGAATACGTTGTTATGTGTGCAGCTGAGAGAAGCTGCTTGTCAGCTGCTCCCATCCAGGCTCCCGGAACAGCTCCAGTCAACACAGACTTCATCAGCATACTTATATGGATGCCCTTGCTGGGTCCAGGGTCTGGGGTTGCCCGTTCCGGGTACTTCGCAGTCCACCTGCGGACCGTTTCAGCTTGCTCTGAAGCAACAGATTTGCGTAGTTCCAATTGCGATGAGAATTCTGTGTATGTTCTAACGATGGTGCGATGTGCAACGTAAGTTGAGAGGTGAACACACGGAAGTTTGCTGATGCGATGTGGAGCATGACCAGCAGGGTCCCCCCTACCCTGGTGTGTGGATGAGGGAGCCTTTGGTGTGTGGTCTACTGCTAGTTGTCTGTGGGGAGCAAAAGTAAGAAATGAATGGCAGGAACTCCCTGCATGGCGTGCACTTAGGTATGCATGCATGCATACATGGGTGAACAAGGCATGGTCTGCTGCAGGAAGGTCCTGATGTTGCCCCTGGCACTGCATATCATTGCCACCTCTGTGTCAGGGAGGACTGGCTTCACCAATTTTTCAGTGTCGCTTGCAACGCTTCCCTCACTTGTCAGCATTACAGTCACGGATCTGTTCCGAGTATGCCTTTGCGGCTTCACTTCACAATCAAGCTTGCCTTCTCAGTTTGCATCACTACGCTCTAAGCCAGAAAGCAGGTCAGCTAATGGGTGGCATGCAAATGCTTCAGTCTATTCAAACGCACAAGGCTGTGCAGGATTGCCTTGACAATGCTTGCTCCAGGATCCTTGACTACGCAACAGTGCTTACTGCTGTGTGTGGCTGCTCTGCATGCACAGCGCATCCCAACCCTACATTTTGCTATGAGTTTTTCAGGGTGGCTAATAGGAATGCAGCCGGTTCATTTCACTCCAGGTGCCACAGGCACGGGCACAGGCACTCCAGGTGCCACAGGCACAGGCACTCCAGGCACTCCAGGCACTCCAGATGGCACAGGCACAGGCACTCCAAATGGCATAGGCACAGGCACTCCAGGCACTCCAGGTGCCACAGGCACGGGCACTCCAGGTGCCACAGGCACGGGCACTCCAGGCACTCCAGATGGCACAGGCACAGGCACTCCAGATGGCATAGGCACAGGCACTCCAGGCACTCCAGATGCCACAGGCACGGGCACTCCAGGCACTCCAGGTGCCACAGGCACGGGCACTCCAGGCACTCGAGATGGCACAGGCACAGGCACTCCAGGCACTCCAGATGGCATAGGCACAGGCACTCCAGGCACAGGCACAGGCACAGGCACTCCAGGCACAGGCACAGGCACAGGCACTGATGGTGGCACAGGGGCAGGCACAGGCACTCATGGTGGCACAGGGGCAGGCACAGGCACTCCAGGTGCCACAGGCACGGGCACAGGCACTCCAGGCACAGGGGCAGGCACAGGCACAGGTACAGGCACGGGCATGGTCATCGGCACAGGCACAGGCACAGGGGCAGGCACAGGCACAGGCACGGGCATGGTCATAGGCACAGGCACAGGGGCAGGGGCAGGCACAGGCACATGGGCAGGCACGCGCACAGGCACAGAAGCAGGCACGCGCACTGGCACGCGCACTGGCACAGGCACAGGCACAGGCACACGCACAGGGGCAGGCACAGGCACAGAAGCAGGCACGCGCACAGGCACACGCACAGGGGCAGGCACAGGCAAGGGCACTGGCACACGCACAGGGGCAGGCACAGGCACAGAAGCAGGCACGCGCACTGGCACAGGCACAGGCACAGGCACGGGCAAGGGCACGGGCACACGCACAGGGGCAGGCACAGGCACATGGGCAGGCACGCGCACTGGCACAGGCACAGGCACAGGCACGGGCAAGGGCACGGGCACGCGCACAGGGGCAGGCACAGGCACGTGGGCAGGCACGCGCACTGGCACAGGCACGCGCACAGGCACGGGCAAGGGCACGAGCACACGCACAGGGGCAGGCACAGGCACATGGGCAGGCACGCGCACTGGCACAGGCACAGGGCCAGGCACAGGCAAGGGCACTGGCACACGCACAGGGGCAGGCACAGGCACGTGGGCAGGCACGTGCACTGGCACAGGCACGCGCACAGGCACAGGCAAGGGCACAGGCACACGCACAGGGGCAGGCACAGGCACATGGGCAGGCACGCGCACTGGCACAGGCACAGGGGCAGGCACAGGCAAGGGCACTGGCACACGCACAGGGGCAGGCACAGGCACGTGGGCAGGCACGCGCACTGGCACAGGCACGCGCACAGGCACAGGCAAGGGCACAGGCACAGGCACGCGCACAGGCACAGGCACGTGGGCCAGCACAGGCACGCGCACAGGCACGGGCAAGGGCACAGGCACAGGCACGCGCACAGGCACAGGCACGTGGGCCAGCTCCCTTGAGGATGGCCCCCTTGAGGATGGCATCGGGGTCAGTCATGTGTGGCTCATCATCCACACTGACAACCCATTGTGACCTGTGTTTGCTCTGCAGTTCACAGCCACACTTTTGACCACACTCATGACCAACAGTGTCATTCGTGTCTACTCGACTCTGCAGTTCACAGCCATCTTGTTGCTTGCCGAAGAGCCCATGGTGTCTGAAGATGGGGGGTCTAAGGCAGGGGGCGTGACATCCACAAGTGGGACCAGGAGCGTGGCGGACATCGACTCACACACCCTGAGCACCCTGATCCTATTACGGCAAATCCAGGTGCTGCTGCAGCTGCTGCTGCGTGTGTGTGTGTATGTGTGTGTGTGTGTGCGCGCGTATGCGCGTGTGTGTGCACGCGCGCCCCCATGTGCCTACAAAATCTTAATGCACATCCTCGTGAGCTCACTTGCTTTGTTTTAAGGGAAGGGAAGGAAAAGATGCCTTGCTTGTTCTTGAGCTCCGCAACCACTGTCAACTACGCTTTCTGCACTGTAGAGCATCACACACCCCTGCCCTTCACATTCAGCACAAACATGCATGACCTGTAACGTGGCCCTGATGCAGACAGCTCCTGCTCTTCCTACCAATGCTCACCTCAATGCTCCCAAATGCTCACCCCAACTCTTAATTATTTCACCCCACCAGACCCACCTGAACGATCCTTAATGCTCACCCTACGATGTTCACCCAATGCTCCCTACGCTCACCTGCTCGATGCTCACCCCAATGCTCACCTGCTCTCCCCAACATTCCACACTGTCCCATGCCATCAGGTGGAGGACCTCCGTGCAGGTAGGCTTGCCCCACTGGAGCCGCTCTTCAAGGACCCCCCTCCGTCCCCCTCCCAACCAGCGCAATCCCAACCTCCCCCTTCCCCCTCCCTAACGTCTTCCGACAAAGCTGCCATTGAGAATGCAGTGGGCACCTTGGAGGCTGCAACATGTGAAGTGGAGAGCCAGCCCTCCCTGACACCTAGTGAGAGCTGCGCTCTTAAGCTGGGTGGCGGTGATGTGACCACCATCACCCAGCATCTTCACCCAGCAGCAGCAGCCAAGGTGGATGACTTGGTGCCGAGGTGAGCTATCCACAGCACTCAAATTTGCATGTTCTCATTGTCACTAAAACCTTCGGTGCAGCTTTTGCATCCATTAACATCAGGGGGCACAGCATTCTTTGTCAGCGCCACTGTGGGCTCCTATTTTTGAGGCAGGCAGTTTGATACTAGCTATTGCTCCAAGTTCTCATGCTTCTGTATCACTGTACCTGCATTCCAATCCGTGGCACCTGCGCGAAATTTGCGGGCCCCTTGAGCCGCAGCATCCATTGAGCAGTATACACGGGCGTCTGTGCCATAAAAGTGTTACCTGTGGCACCTAAACGCATTGTGCAGGCCCCTTGAGCCACAGCATCCACCGAGCAGTACACATGGGCGGTCGAGCCACAACCAAAGCAACCTGTGGCACCAGCGCGCATTATGCAGGCCCCTTGAACCACGTTCACCGATTAGTACTCCAGGGCCTCCTAACCTTGCTCAAGCTGCCGTGGCGCTGTTTGTCAGTGCAGCAGATGCAGCTTGCAATGGAGTGCACACTCCGGGCTACGCAGGTCCGAGACCATGGCTAGAAGTAAGTGGTCAGCATGGCACAGCGAACAGGAAGAAAAAAAGAGAAGAGCAAGAGCCCATGCAAGCCACATCAGGCAGCATGCATGCTCGTCAGTGTGTTCCAGAGGATGTGCTTATTGTTGGTTCAGTATGCTCTTGCGTTCCTGCGAGTGATGGCTGCTGTGATAGGCCGCACAGCACCACTGGTCCCTGTTTCCAACTCAGCTCTGCTCCAGCTGCATGAGAACCTTTTGCAGAGCCAACTGAGAGTTGACTCAGACAAAGCTTATGTTGCAGACTCTGTGCAACAATGTTGGTGGCCTTTGATCTTTGGCAGTGATATGTGGCTCCTGTTCACAGGCTGCTCATTGTTTCCCTGCATCAGGAGGTCAGGGAGGACACATGCTGAGCACGGACCCTCATTTGGGAACAGTGGGCCCATTGCTCCCATTCTCATGCCTGCATGCGAGGTGTGCACCAGAACAGCCCATCTTCCTCTCGCATTGTTTCCCGCGTCAGTGACTTGCACAGCGCCCCCCCTGTTCTGCTTGCCCCTGCGCTCAGGGCTGCCTCATCGAAAACCCATTCTTCAACACCCCTAAGAGTGAGGAGGGATCCTCCTCCACAGGGAGCTCCGGGGATGAGGACTGCTCAATCCAGAGCCTTGAGGTTCAAAGTCACGGCCATGCGGCTGGGCAAGATCGACGATGGTGCTCATCGGTGACGAAGCGGCGGTTGAGGAGGGCTGAGCGTAGGCGGCTACTGGGTTTTGCTTCCAGTCGCATCCAGTCGCATCCAGTCGCATCTCTGCTAGAGCCACCTTTGGATGACCGCCCTCAAGGAGGCAATCTATACGCACCTGCCCAGCCACAGGGTCATGGGTCCTCACCTGCATCTCAGCTGCCGCACTCACCGCTGCATGGACTGGCAGCACAGACTTGCAGCCCCCCTCAGTCTGCGTGGCCCGCCAAGTACGCCCAGCAGCAGCAGCAGCAGCCGCAGACTAGCAGCCTTGCAGAAAAGGTGCATGAAGCGCCAGGAGCAGGAGCCTTGCTGCATGGCAGGGCATGCGTGCACGCCAATGGCAAGCCTGCTCAGCCTGGAATCGCGATCGAGAATCCACCCTTTGCCAGGGCCCCAGAATCGTGTCATGGGACGGCAGCAGGCGAAGGCAGCCCGGCCCACAAGCAGGTTACTTTGCAGGCCAGCCCACAGCAAGGTGCCACCCCGCACAGCGCATCCCGCAACGACACGAACAAGCCACCTTCCCCACCACTGATGCCATCTGACAGTATACAGCAAGGCAGCCAGGTGAGGCTGCACAGCACAACCCCCCAAGGTAGCCTGCAGCGGCGCACAGCCGAGCAGCAGCAGCGGCAGCAGCAGCAGCAGCATACCCAAGCTCCCAGCAGCCACACGCACACGCAGGCAAGCGCCCTGAAGCTGCCCCCGCCCAAGGTGTCCCCAACACTTGGCATTGCTGTGGGCAGTGCTGCAGGGCCACCGGGTTCGCTCCACCGGGTCCGTATGCCGACCTCACCCAGCATGCGGGTGAGCACGTTGGTGTTGAAAAGGAGCTGAGGAGTCGAACCAGTGCCTCGTCAGGGGGTCCTGGCGCTGGTGGTTTGGTTTAAACCGGAGGGGACTTTGGAATGATGAGTGCTGCGCTCCCTTTTGTTTTAATGAGGCAGGTGGCCAGCCGTTGCCTCATGTGCATGCGTGCACGCGCTCTGCGTTGCCATGCACACCTTCAGGCACATGCTGAGGTGCGCAGAAGAGGTGCAACATTTCAGCTCCTTCTTAGGAGAGTAGCACTGCCACCTGTGCTTGTAACGCCAACACCGGCATGTCTGGAACACAACAAGAACAAGCCGCCCCCGCGCTGTGTGTCCTTGTCACACAGAGGTTCCGCAAGGTGTCACGCGCGGTGATGGCAGCTGGTTCGTTCAAGCGGCGGCCTCCTCGCCATGGTAGTCCCTGCATGAATGGGAACATGGATGTCCCCAGTGATGTCCCTAGCGATGACCCCGACCTTCAGGTACAAAGCACCAGACTTGCCCTATCCTGCACGCAACAGAGTTTACCCCCATGCCATGTCTGTGATGGCAATACTTGAGGGATGCCTGGCCACAAAATTTGCTTGCAGCGTGCATACAGTACGTAGCACTTCCTCATCTTGTACACTTGTAGTTGTCGTTGTTGTCGTTGTCGTTGTTGTTGTTGTTGTTGTTGTTGTTGTTGTCGTTGCGCGCTCTTGATGCTCCTAAGCCAATGTGATTGGCATGCAGGCCATGTAGCTGTTATCAATGCTTGCAGATCAGAGTGAGAGAGTGCGACACTGATACAGCGTAGCGCTGCTTATCCGCATTGCGTGTTTGCTCCATCAGCGGTCAACTGACCAATGTGCTGCTACCTCCAGGTGCACAGCATTGGCTTTTGATGCTGGACCCCACATCGCTCGATGGCACTGCTTCCTTTCTGTCACATGCAAAGCCTACATCATTCATTCTATGTTACTTCTTTGTTCATTTTGGGCAGCCCTTTGACCAGATCTCTGAGCCGATCCTTGTGCCCACAAAAACCGCGCAGCATGCATACGATTGCATTGCATTCTATGCACTGTTGGACACGGTTGCCATTGATGCACAAATGTCGTGCGGCATGCACATGGTGGCGCTTGATGAAAAAAACTGTGCAGGACGACACCCCTTGTTCCCTGACCCCACGGAGTGGCAATAAGTGGCTGAATGATCCACTGCTTGCGCAAGCAGTGCAGCGCACTGTCATTGTCGCTGAGGTGCGTGTGCCCACGACTTTTATCCCAGCTTGCTTGCCTTCCCCTCTTCCTTGACTGGCCTCGTGTAGGCTTACTGTGTTACAGAGCAGTAGCTTTGTTAACTCACTGTTGATAGGAGCAGTGGGTTCGTGGTTGTGAGTGAACACAGCATGTGAAATGATATATGGGCTTCAGCTGACTAGGATTGCAAGACACACAGTGCTCAAAAGTTGGCTAAAATGGTTATGTGGCTGGGGTCAGTTACTTTACAGCTGCATCTTGGTCATGTACCCGTACCCCATCAGGACCCGTGTATTTGTGCAGATTCCCTTTTACCCACCTATATGACACAGGTTCCCGGGATCCGTTTGATTACCCATGAGGAACTATCTCCACAGAAGGGCTTGGTCAAGCTTTTTCCTACCTTTGCTGACGGTGTCTGGTTCCTGCCTGCCACCTTTCCTGTACAACAGTTGCTGGACGGCGGTGCGCATGAGATGCTGAAGGACATGGCCATTGCCCAATATATGCTCAGCAACGAGCTGCTTAGTGAGCTATTAGGTGGGTGAATGGTCAGAGCTGACCACTGTTGGGCTGCTTAGTGAGCTATTAGGTGGGTGAATGGTCAGAGCTGATCACCGCTGGGCTACTTAGTGAGCTATTAGGTGGATGAGTGGTCAGAGCTGATCACCGTTGGGCTGCTTAGTGAGCTATTAGGTGGGTGAATGGTCAGAGCTGATCACCGCTGGGCTACTTAGTGAGCTATTAGGTGGATGAGTGGTCAGAGCTGATCACCGCTGGGCTACTTAGTGAGCTATTAGGTGGATGAGTGGTCAGAGCTGATCACCGCTGGGCTCCAAGCCCTTGACAGCAAAGGCAACTTATGTCAGAATGGTGACAGAGGGTCCTGATTCAGCCTTTTTTTGGGGGGGGGGGGGTCGGTCACAGGCAACTGCTCTGAGCCTCCCTGCCTCAGTGCTGCCCCAAAATATTTACGCAGTCTTATATAGCCCTTGCAGAGACACAAAATACTATGAACGTTAGAAACGGCTTGATGTGTGTGTGTGCGCGCAAAGATGAAGGAAAAGCAAGAGGCAGTGGTGGAGAATGGGATGTCTCCACCCACCCCATTTTTCAGATTTGCCTTTTAAGTGTGTTACAGCAACAATAAAAAGATTGGGGTCAACAGGATAGTTTGCTGAGTCATGGTGAGTCAAAGATCTAGGGACATAGGTGGACCTTGCGCACACTAAGGGAGCGCTTTGTGTATTGCTGAAGATTAAAAAAACTACTTGCAGTATAATCAAGCTTATGAGGTTGCAATTTTCACCTCAACATCCAGAGGAAGGCATGGATTGGCGATAAATCGTTAAGCCTAGATGAAGCACAGTGCAAAAGCACTATCTTTCCAATGTCCTGCTTTTATGCTGTGCCAGAGCTCTGTGTTGAAGTTAGGCAGTTTAAAGTTGCGAACTTGAGACCCTCTGGGATAACAGGGAGTGTAAACTTGATGGTTATATGTGTGGTATGCGCATTGGCTTATGAATTACCTGCAGGGGCATGTGAACCTAGGTGGAATGTATCTGCACAATCAGCTTCTCCACTATCCTGGTGGAAGTACTCTCCTGGTGTCTCAAGCATCATGTCATTCAATGCCATGCCAGCTCTGAGGATCGGATTTGACTATTTGATGTACTGTTTACAGCACAAAGTTGCACAATGCAGAACCTGGCAGCTCTTTCAAGTAGCTTTTGCTTCCACTGCACGCATCCCTCCACAAGACCATATGTTGGCAAGTTGCTGGTATGCTCCTGCATCTTTCTTTTGGTTTGAACCTTAGCACCCTCTGCTTCAAGTTCTGATGCTCAAGCAACAGCCTTATTACTTTCTTTTTGTTCCGTGCTGCCCTGGTTGCAACTTTTTGCCCTCTTTTCCGTTTAAGTGTAACTTGTTACCCTCTTCTTTTTTTGTGCAGCCCTGGTTGCAACTTGCCCAGAGCGGGCAGATATTCTAGAAGGGCTCCTGCAGGCAGGGGGTGTGGAGCTGTACCTCAGGCCTACATGGTGGCTCGTGGAGAAGGGCGAATCCATCTCCTTCACTGAGCTCTCTGCTCGCGCAAGCACCCAGGTAACAAACCAGTTTCTTAAATTTAGTGCTGCCGTTTGTCCTACCTTTCTCACTCATTATTTGCAACAGCCTTGGAGCTAAATCTTTGTGGTCTAAAAACTATTTCTGTGAAAAGGGACATTTGGGACCAAGCCTGTGGTAAGCATCTCCGGTTCACTTGTACGCAGGGTGGAGAGACCAAGCACTGTCTTGACCCTATGTTTAACTGATAAGGGCTGCTTGTTCCTTGGAGCAATTGATCATGGTTCTGTACATAATAATGGATGTCAGGTTTGAAGCCTCTCAAATTATGTATGCTTGTTTTCTACTTGAAGCCCCCAAACAGATCATCACAGTCCTGGTGGTTACCATCACACACACACGCACGCACGCACGCACGCACGCACAAATGCATGCATGTCTGCATGTCTGCACTTGCGTGCATAGGTATGGAGGTATAGAGGGGAAGAGCAGCAGTAATTTAGAGAAAGAGACATGAACCACAAGCCCAAAATGTGTGTTTTGGCAGCACATGCAAAGCTTAATACATGTTAACAAACAAGTAATATAGAGGTCTCGCAAAATGCAGTACTTACAACACTGAAGACTGTTACTGTAGTAAATTGAACATGCATGCATGTGCTCCATAATGAAAGTCTTTGTATGGAATCAGCCGACCTTTTCCTATAGGAATTTCTAGTGTGTAGATGTCTTGCCATTTACAAGCCAATTGGTTCCTCCAGTGTTCTGCCTCCTGATCGTCTTTCTGCCATCATCACAAGTTCCTCAACCACTTTCAGCAGCTCCTTAGCTCTTCACCTTGCTTCTCTCTTAAACAAAATCTGTTTCCCATTGTTGCTCAAATCCAGGGCGAAGTGTTGATGGGATTCATAGACAAGTCCAGGAGGAGTTTCCTCAACCCTGCCAGCAAACTGGAGCCTCGTTTGTCTAGAGCGACTGTTGAGGCGCTGGTAACAACAGCTTGGTCATAATTTGCTCAGGAGATGCGGCGCGCTGCTCCTGTCCATTTTTCTCGTCGTGCCACTTTTGGTGCACTGGTAACAACAGCTTGGTTATGATTTGCTTGGAGCTTGCAACCCTATGATCCTGTACTGGGCTAAATCTTTTTCTTCATGCACTTGAATCTCTTTTCATTGCCAATATCCTGTTTCAGATGCGGTAAGCACCGTTCTAAGTATAATTAAAATGTGTAAACGTCCTGTACATGCAGTACAGGCCTCTGTTCCCCACATCTGAGCAAATGGCATTTTGGCCACTCTTGGCATTGATGACCACTTCAGGCCGCCTTGAGACCAGGTAGTTTGTTTGCTATGACATTATTGCACCTTGTGTGTAAACTTGCAAAGATTGAGCATAAAGAGCAGGGCTACCTTTGCAGGCACCAGCACTGGATGGGAGGCATACAAGCATCAGCCCTATCCTCTTTTCTCGTCAAAATGGCTATTTTCACACTGTGCGCATGGAGTGGTAGATTTCCAAGGAAAAAAAATAAAGTTGTGCAGATCTGGTCAACATGCCCAGGCAGCAAAAATTCAGAGTCTGTGCTGGAATTGCCCAGCAAACAGAAGCAAGGCTTTTTGATGAAGCTGAAATGTAGCTTGAGCCCTACTGGCCAAGGACCATGATGTGACGACAAGAAAGAAGTAGAGACAGAAAGCCTGGAGGTCGAGCAGTGCTTGCTTTGTGGTGTTGGTTCATGAGAATGAGTATGCCCAAGGATTGTACATGGTGAATGGAAGACAAGTAGGGAGCCATAACGTCCGTTATAGCCAGGACTTTTGTTGCGGGAGGTGGCACTAGGAGCAAGGTGGGTTATTTGCGCCAACAAGAGCAAAAACATGAGGGTGCATGCAAGGTTACAGCATGAGTTGACCTTCAGTCAGGTAGTCCGGCTGCTATGCTTGCCGCGGTGTGCCAGCTGACTGCAGAAATAAAACGACAAGTCTTAATAGCTTGATTCTGCAAGAAATGAAAGACCACCTCAAAGCCAGCTTGGGAAAGTTGTAACGCCTGTCTCCTTGACAACAATTCTGTTTGAGGGGAATTTAGAAAAAAGATGTGCTAATTTCTTTTGAACTTAAAATTTAAGAGAACATAGGGGAGCGCAAGAACAAATGGACACGGCATATGTTCCGTCTTAAAAGGTCTCCTAGGAAGCACTTATCACAATTAAGTGTTTGCTCAGGCCAATGAGAAGTCTCAACTCGTGGTGTGTGTGTGTGTGTGTGTGTGTGTGTGTGTGTGTGTGTGTGTGTGTGTGTGTGTGTGTGTGTGTGTGTGTGTGTGTGTGTGATAAATTTTGGGTGCTACATTTCTCAATGCATGTTTACCTAAGTCAAGATGCAAATATCTAGGAATAGTAAAGAATGCACCATGCAAAGGCAATGGCTTCAGCAGAAGAGCAGCCATATGATGATATTTAGAAATGGAACAACAGAAAAACCAATGCTTGCATGCCAGAAAGTGTGAAACCAAAAACAATAGCACCAAAAAGGCATCATGAATCGACCACTAACGAGCTAGCAAGCTTGTGCGTGAACTCCATGCACATTCTGTAAAGTATGCCCACAAACTTGTAACCATTAAAAAGCGCTGTTGAAAGTAAGACAATCCTCACAGCCAGGTTCTGGAGCCGGGTGCTTCTAGCAACCCTCCAGGTTCCCACAAGCCCTTCTTTTCCTGCTTTGTGGTGTAGGGCACTTACGGCTCTTTTGAGCCAATGTGCCTCCATTTCCTTATTTGATGTAGGCAGAGTTTCCCAGTTTGGGCCTTTTGGCTGGCGTAGACTTTCCTTTTCTTTTCTTCTCTGCGCAGATAAAGAACTTCTTCTTGAAGAAAAGTGTGTACTATACCGGTGTAGCATAAAGAAGAAATCTAGGCTACCCAAAAGGCCGAGTGCTTTAGGAGAGGTTCCCTAATTAGCAAGCTAGGAGAACGCTAAACCTAACTAGCACTGCTAGGAGAACGCCAGAAGCAGAGCTAATGGGGATCTGGAGGGTTGTCGGCCATGCTCCGCCGGTCCGGCGGCGCCGGAGATGATTGTTACTGGATACAGCTTCTGCAGAACGGAAAAATTACTCCACAAGGCGGCCTTAAGTCCTTGAAAGACCCCAGTCAAACCGGCTGACAGCTAGCATGTCCATGAAGAAGGAGGGGTTCATGTAAGAAAGGAAACAGTTTGTTTTTGCTTTGGTTCCAGAAAATAGACACCTACAAACCAATTGCCTTTGTCACTTACAGTTTGGGTGATGCACAAGCTCCCCCTGTCCAATCAATTGAGCTCGAACGCTTTTCACACAATTCGTTTCATCCTTTGGAAACAAATTTACTCCCCTTTTTAAACCTCTGAAGCTCTCTCTCTCTCTCTCTCTCTCTCTCTCTCTCTCTCTCTCTGTGTGTGTGTGTGCGTATGTGCGTATGTGCATGTGAGTATGTGTGCGTGTGCGTGTGCGTGTGCGTGTGCGTGTGCGTGTGTGTGTGTGTGTGTGTGTGTGTGTGTGTGTGTGTGTGTGTGTGTGTGTGTGTGTGTGTGTGTGTGTGTGTGTGTGTGTGTGTGTGTGTGTGTGTGTGTGTGTGTGTGTGTGTGTGTGTGTGTGTGTGTGTGTGTGTGTGTGTGTGTGTGTGTGTGTGTGTGTGTGTGTCTCATTACACCACCACCAAAGCAAGGAGAAAGAAACATCACAAAGGACAGTCCAACGGAGAATGAAACAGAAGGAAGGCCGAGCAAGTTGCCAATCAAAACCAGAAACGGATTTGAGTTTTTTTGTAAATGTTTGTGCCACTCGACGCAATTCATTCATTCATTTAAAAATTAGATGTAGTTGGCACGGGTGTCGAGCATGCGTTCTGAGCCTGGTGTAGTAGAGGCAACGTCGGGTAGATAGAGCCAAAACGGCTAATGCAATACAGAGAGGAGGCGGCCCAAGCGTTGCTTCAGTCTGAAGCCTTTCGGACATGGCTCATCGGCAACTGGAGTAGCACGCTGACCATTTGGACCGTGCTCCTTCTCTTTTACATCTGCACGATGCTGGTGAGGGCCCTTGCAACGTGACGGCCTTTGGTTTCCTCATCACAAGAGTCAGGCATTGAGGAGCCTTTTCACAATGCTTCATGCAGGCCAAGGGATGGGGCAAGGGGGCAGCACACGCAGAGGAAGAGGGGGGACCCAGCCAGAGTGCTGGTTATTACGCTTTGCTGGCTGCAACTGGTTTAATGGCGGTCGCAAACAAGCGAAGGGATGTTTGCATGGTGGGTATGGGGACCTGTTCCCACCCTTCCTGAAGCACCTTGTGCTCCTACCCTGTTGTTGTCAATAGATTCTCATAGTGCACACACCTGAAATCAAAAACATGATGCTGTGCCCATGCAGGTTCGTGGGGCATTCTTCCTGTTTGGTGTCTTGCAAGCAGCGGTCACCTTACACATTGGGGTGTCACACGATCTTCCTATACCACGCATGCTGGTGAGATTGGAGTCACATGCTAGTTGGCACATGGCGCAAGTAA
>OU611751.1:13809713-13832213 GCA_914767535.2 Dunaliella primolecta
GAGCGCGAGGAGAGTGAGGGGGCAGTTGTGGAAGGGATGGCGGAGGTGGGGCGTGCGCTGCTGCATCAAGCTGCGCAGTGTGGGTTGGCCAGCGTGGCGGGCTTGGTAGTGCACCACCTGATGCGGCCCCCCTTTGGCAAGCCCTTTGCGTGGGTGGTGTCTGAGAAGGAGGAGGAGCAGGCTCTGTCCACAGTGGACGAGGCAGCGCCCGCCGCAGGCAGCACTTGGGTGCCTCACATTGGCGACGCCACCAAAGGTGCACGTGTGGGGAGTAAGAGCGCAAGGGTCTACGGCAGTGGGATGGTGGAGGGCTTTGCAGAGCAGGAGCGTGCCTCACCGGCGTCTCCATTGTTGCAGAGGGCGTCAGACACACGGCCCACCGCTGCTGCTCATGCCCAGCAGGGTTTGGGGCAGGGAGACAGGGGGCTGCAGCGGGCCACGATTGGGGGGCCCCTCTCGAGTCTGGCAGCCGAGAGGGAAGCACGAGGAGGGAAGGCCAAGCGGCCCACTTGGATGCAGCACACCACCAACAGCGGCGGCCTGCCAACCTGCTTTTTCTACTCCCCCTTCGCCACTGACGCTGCAGCAAAAGGTGCACCTGCAGCCAGCCCCCTTGCACCTGCTGCTGCTGCTGCTCCCGCTTCTATCACAGCCCCCCACTCCACCACCTCCCCACAAGGCGCGCCTCCAGAAGGCTCAAGTCTGCACACGCGCAGCAGCCCGCTGGCGCTGCTCCGGCACAAACCGAAGCCTGCAGTGCGCCAGCAGCACCTGCTGCACAACGCGTTGCTCAGTGGGCAACCCGACATGGTAGCGGCGGTGCTGAGTTGGGGGCATGCTCAGCCCAACTGGGTCTGGCGGTTGGACCAAGAAAATGAGAAGGTGGGGGCGCTTGAGTGTGCGAGGAGTTGGGGTGGGGGGCTGCCAAGTGCACACACAGGAAGAGCATGAACGTCCTACATGCTCTGCGTGAGTGATTGAGGTGTGCTGCGAGTGTATTATCTGCATGCATGTCATGTCTGGCGCTCCCTGAGAGCAGGCAGCCCCTTTTATCCATTCACACACACACACACACACACATACACTGCCCCTGCAGGGTGTAAGCCCTCGCAGCCTTGCCCAGTCCCTCCCGCAGCGCGATGAGCTGGTGCCCCTGCTGCTCAGCTCCAATGCACCCTCCTCCCGTCACCCACAGCCACCCCACCAACCCCCACCACAGGCAGCGCACCAAGGCATGGGTACCCACGGGCACAACTCGCACCACTTAGATCAAGGCCAGTCAGCACAAGGCCAGGGTCACAGGGGCATTACATGGGCGGACCAACCACCTGCAGCAGCAGGCAGGGCGACACAAGGACCCAACTTTGCGCGCAGGGGCTGGTACCCAGGCGCGGAAGCAGCAGCAGGGACAGCAGCAGCAGCAGCAACACCGGCAGCACCAGCTGATGCGCAGGCACCCAACTTTGCGCGCAGGGGCTGGTTCCAAGATGCGGCAGCAGCAGCCTACGCCGCATGCACGGGGCCCAACTTTGCGCGCAGGGGCTGGTTTCCGGAGGGGGAACAACTGCAGGGGGGGTCAGAGATCTCTGCACCTGAGGAGCGGCCATGCCCCACACCAGACACCCACGACCGTCACCAACGTCCAAACTTGGCGCGCGGGAGTGGGAGCGCGGCAGGGGGGAGCAGCAGCGCCAGCACCTACACCGGGCCTGTGGCGTCAGCCTTACCTTCTCGCATGGCCTATTACGCGCGCTCATCTGCACCAGATCAGCATGGACAGCAGGTACTAGGGTTGTGGGGTGCGGAGTGCTGACGCTGCGTGCTGTGCGGTTGAAGTGTTAAGGTTTGGGGAGGACGCAGCACCTCGCAGTTGCAGCACTCGTTGAGGCTGGGGCATGCACAGCTTGTTGCGCACTCATTGCGGGCCCTCAAAACATTACCAGTGTCCTTGACCCTCACACACAGAACACACAAAACAAATACAACACGCATACACGCATGCACGTACACACCCGCATGCACACACATGCAACACACATACACACGTGCAACACACACACACATGTGCAACGTACACACATACACACACACAAACACCTCAGGGCTCATTCCCCGTGCGCGATGCTCGCTGGTATGCCCGCTGCTCGCTGCCTGAAGAGGACAAGCAAGTTGCAACCACCACGATGGGCAGCATGGCAGCCTCTCTGGCTCGCTTTGCTCGCAGGTCAGTATTCAGTCGTGAGAGGATGAGGGGATGAGAGCCGTTACTAGTGTGCATACGTGAGGTGGGGGTGAGCAAGGTGAACGCAAGATCCGCAGCTGCTTGTATGCACAGGTAGAGCTTGGTGCTCTGCTGTGGTGCGCGAGCAACAGGGGAAGTCAGTTGTAAACGTGTGGGACCTGCAAGCATGCGTTGATTGAGTGAGGTTGGTTGGTCAAGGTACAAGAGCCACAGCCAGGAAAGCTGTGGACATGTGCAGAACATACAAACGCACACATGCAAACACGTTCCAACAAAACTGTGCTTTGCTTCACAGGAGCAGGGGCATTCTGCTGTCGCAGTTGGAGTCCTCGCTTGGGTCTGTTGGCACCGAGCCCTCGTTCATGAACTCGGTCTCAAGGTGAGGGCTGCCTTCTTTCTGCAGACAAAATTTTGCAGACAGACATCAAGGTGAGGGTGCTTTCCTTTTGTGGCGTTCCCCATCGCTGTAATGTGCATGCTTCCAGCAGCCCATTGCCTGCCGACCTGCACGACTTTGCTTGACTGCTGCTGCGTCCAATCCCAGGACACTTGGAATGGCATAGAGGAATGCATGGAATGGCATAGGGAACGGCATGCAGGAACATGTGCAGCTCCCCTTGTGCTCTGAATACAATCACATACTCATCATACCTAGGAACTCTGCATGTTGCTATGCTGGCACACACTGGCCACTCCGTTATGGGTAGCTATGACAAATTGTTGTTGTTGGGCCCCTGCTTCTGGTGCTTGTTTGTAGGAACGGCAAGCTGCAAACGCGTTAGTTTGCACTCGCTCGCTACTTTTGTACAGGCTCACTTGAGCAAGCAGTGCGCATGCATCATCACTACAAGGTTGTGTACTCGCAGGCTCACTTGAGCAAGCAGTGCGCATGCATCATCACTACAAGGTTGTGTACTCGCAGGCGTGCTTACCCAAGGACGTATTGCAAAGATCAATGTTCTCACGGGCATGCTTACCCAAGGAAGCACTGCAAACAATCATGTACTTACAGGCGTGCTTACCCAAGGAAGCACTGCAAAACATCATGTACAAACCGGCGTGCTTACCCAAAAGGGCGCTCATTCAGCATCATTGCACCGCCACTTTACTCACAGACTCGTTTGTGCAATGCTGCTGCCCATGCAGCGTCACGGCATCTTCCATCACTTCCTCGTCCACTATGCGGCCCTCCATTCTGTCCCAACCTCTGTCAAGGTATGAGCAAGTGCTGGCTCCTATCAGCACTCTTTTCCGGTGCACTTTTGCGGCTTTTGGATGTGTCCAACATTTGCATGCACAGGTTGGAATTGCATTTTGCGGGCACTGCCAAGCTGGGATTGCCTGCTTGTGCTGGGTGCCGCCTCTGCGCCAGACCTTGCATGCAGTTGCTGCAGATCGAATGTCACATCCACCTTGAAACAAAGCGTGAGAGGGTTCCGTATTAGTAGTGCCTGGAGGACGTTGACTCAGGCAACATTTTCCATGTCCATGCATACCTGTGCTGCATGTACAACTGCCTCTACCTGGGGGTCAGGATCTCGTGAGCTGCTGAGATATATATGCCCTAGGGCACCCGTTTGTTGCATGCGAGTGCGAGAGTGGACGCGGGCACACATGCACGTGGGGTTGCAATGCGATGCCAAAGTGGGTGGCGTGGGTGGCTGGTGCATATCCTGGTGGTCATGATGTGCATGTGACCTTGTCAGGTGTGCACATCAGCCTGTCATGATGTGTGTGTGATGTGCGCGCTGTGCATGGTTTGTGCTGGTGGTTGGTCACTTTGGCTGCCGGTGCACATCCCTGTCAAGATGTCCGGTGCTCCACTCCTTGCATGTGCTGTGCATAGTCCAGCAGCAGGAGAGTGTGCTCACGTGTGCTGTGCATGGCTACCCTGCGCTCGTCGTGCTGCTGCCCCTTGCGCCCCTCTTCTTGTCCCCCCCTTTTTTCCTCAGGAATTTTCCCACTTCGTAATGCTTTCTGTCCGTCAATGACTTGTGTGCTCACCTCCCTCTCACCTCAAAACGCGCAGCCACTCCGCCTCCAGCCCCCTGGGCAACTTTGCGCGCGCCAGCACAAGCAGCACTACCAGCCACCTCCCACCTCCCACCTCCCCCCGTTCCCCCCGTGGTAGAGCCACCGCCTGGGACCACCCTGCTGCTGCCACCCATCCCCCCTCACCATGGTGGAGCCCTCTGCTCCACTTGGTGTCCTACTTCAAGGGGGAGGACCCGAGCGCGAGCATGGACAGCAGCAACAACCGCGGCATCAGTAGCCTCCAAAGCAGGACTGCAGCAATGGAGGTGTCGCCTCCTGCTGCGGCGGCAGGCAGCACCATGCTCTCCATACGCAGGCCTGGGATTGTTAGTGAGAGAGCAGGCGGCTACACAGCATGGCCTTTGCGCAGTGGCGCAAGCAGTAGGCTGGGCAGTCAGGCCCCCACTGTGCCTGCGATCCCTGAGTCGCAGGAGGGCTGTGGTGGGGGTGGAGTGGCAGAGTCTGCAGCAGCAGAGAGCCCTTGCGGCAGTGGCAGCAGGCTCAGGGTGGCTGTCTTGTATGGTGGGGTTTTGGGCCTGGCCCTGTTGGTGTGGATGTATGTGGCATGGAAGGGGGGCTGGGGGTCAGGCACATCGCTGGACTTGAGGGTGGGGGGCAACGGGGTCCCTGAGGCTGACTTAGTATTAGGAGGGGGAGTACCCATGTGCGAAAGTAGCGGGGGGGACGCGATTGCCTTGATGGGGTCGTGCGTGGCGATAGACACGTCAGCAGACCAGCACCACCCAGGCAGTGTGCATGCTACAGCTCCTGCAGCCCCACAGTTGGGGCAAGAAGGGACAGGAAGGGGGCAAGGGGAGGAGGGGGGGGATAGCAACTGGCGGCAGCAACAGGGGGTGCAACATTTACTGGAGGTCCCACGGCTGTCCAGGTGGGAGCAAGGCTGTGTGCTGCTGGAGTACTGCATCCCCCTCACCCTCTCGCATGCCGCCCTGGGCGACATGACGCCAAGCGCACGCAAGGTGGGTCGTAAGGACAATTTGTGTGTGTGTGTGTGTGTGTGTGTGTGTGTGTGTGTGTGTGTGTGTGTGCAAGCGTGTGTGTGTGCAAGCGTGTGTGTGTGCAAGTGTGTGTGTGCGCGCGTGCGCCCCCGTGCTTGCATGCTGCCTTGAAAATACACCTTTTGCCCAGATGTTTGAACACGGTGCATGCGTGTGTGTGTGTGTGCATGCGCACCTTCCCGGATCTCGTGTGTGTGAGTGCACTTCAAACACGGCCGCGACCTCAGCTGTGGTGAGCACAGCTGTTGCATGGCTATGGTACTTGGCTGTGCCCGTGGCCTTGTGGCGGTGCTGCGTTGTTGCTGTGCCAGGGTCGTGTGGCAAGTGGCCGTGACCTCAGTTGTTGTGCGCACAGCTGTGGCTGTTGGCTTTGCTTAAGTGGCAGTGTGGCAATTGAGTGTGGCACAGTTGTGGTGAGCACAGCTGTGATGACTGCGCCGACATACCTGGTGCCCGCGCCCCTGGTCTTGAGGTGCGTCCCCTTGGACACTGACGCGCGTGGAGGTCTCTTGGAAATTGTGCATTTGCAAGTGTGCAGGGCTGGCCGGTTTCGTACACCTGCTCTGTGTTCAACATGTATCGAGTGCAAACAATGCCCCGTTCCATTAACCCTATAATGGATACAACTGTATGGAATCGGCCAACTCGTTCAAGACAAGTTGTGTTCTGCTGCGCACCCTCTGTGCTCATAGTGCATGAGTAAAGACCAACATCCAGTGTCAACACTGTTATAGCAAGTGCACTGCACTCCTGCACTGTGCCCTTGGTGCTCTCTCAGTTGTGTTTTGCTGCACGCCCCCCTTCTGCACCTGTGCAGGCCAGCATGGCTGTATCCAAGGTCAGCTACCTGCACCTGGCTTTCCGGGCAGCCTCCACCGCAGCCCTGCAGCACGTCCTGTGGATTGCGTATGCGGACATTCTCGTCACACTTTTCATCGACAGGCTCTCAAAGCAGGTGGGTGCCTTGCCCTTCCCTAGCCTAGGATCTAGTCATGTTATTATAATATGCACATCAGCAGTCCATAGTCAAAGCAAACTGAGCTAGTTCTAGCAGTGAAGCAGTCATGTGCTCCAGCCACTTGGCTGCCTTAATCTTGTCCATGCTGGTGAGCATTGCATGGTATTATTGCCCGCGCAATTACAAGCCAACACGCATGTGCATACACATGTGTGCGCATGCAAATTAGCACACACACACACACACACACACACACAGAGCCTAGGACAAATACTGGACCCCATGCCTGAATCCCTTAATCTGTGCACCCCCCTCTGCTCCTCGCACCTTGCAGATCCAAGCACCACAAGCGCTTACCCAGCTGGTAATGCGGACTGCTGTGCTGGTGCTGCTGTTCCTGGCTTTGGGGTGGGCGCCCGGCCAAGCCCTGCCGAGCTCCTTGCTGCTAGGGGGTGGTGTGGTCACAGCTGCCATGTTGTTGATGAGCATGCTCACCAGGTAAGAGAGTACGCGTGTGCTCGCGTGCGTGCGTGTGCTCACACACACACACACACACATGCACACATGCACACAGACCCATACACACACATGCACGCACGCGCACACGCTACATGCTACACAAACATGCGCACATGCACACACGGGGGCATTGTGTGCATGCATGAAGCAGCCCCTCTTATGAATGCAGGATGTGCAAGCTTATTCAGGTGTGCCTCTTCCACCTCAAGCACTCTCTTGCCAGGGCTCCTGCAAAGGGCCGGCGTCCCTTGAAGCTGTGACCATTATGTTGCTTGTCTGTCCACTCATCATGCATCACCCGCTGACCCTATTCCTTTCCACTTGCATTGGCGCCAGCTTTCCGACAGTATATGCCCTTTTGATAGGTCTGGTTCGGAACCTATGTCCGCATAGGATCCAAACCTCCTAACCCTACTTGTGTTATCGACGGACGTTGTTAGGGCGCACCTATGCTGGGAAAATGTTTAAAAAATTATGTATATAATATGTATATGCATAGTTTGGGAGGTGTCTGTCCACCTCAGGTACCATAGCAAGCAGGCTGTGTTGCACAGATTGCTGGGATTGGCAGGAATGCAGCAGCAAGAACCTGACATCCTCTACCAAATCAATTACCCAAGCAAGGTTCCTACTCATGCATGCAACAGGGGCTAGGACATGCTCCGCTGGGTGGCTCCCAGTGCAGCTGTTTGAAGGAAAGGAGTTCGAGCTACAAAAGCCATGAGCTGAGATGTTTCCTACCCAGCTGTGTAAATTACTGTGTAGCTTTGGAGGTAAGACTATGCTGGTTTTGGACGTGTGCTCAAGTAAGCAGTGAGGACCTGGATGGAGCTACTAGTGAGCGAAGTGAATGCTGGGTGATGATGCATGTGTGTGTG
The DNA here is from genome assembly GCA_914767535.2 of Dunaliella primolecta. Lineage (NCBI taxonomy): Eukaryota > Viridiplantae > Chlorophyta > Chlorophyceae > Chlamydomonadales > Dunaliellaceae > Dunaliella > Dunaliella primolecta. The sequence continues at coordinate 13,817,364 of OU611751.1, forward strand.
TATGCGCACGCTTTTGCTGTGCCTTTGCGCAGCCAGAGGTAGAATAAAGGTACTCTTCAAAGGGCTGTCATAATCCCTTACATCATCGCGCATCATTCTGCTTGCACTGACGTACCCTAGCATGCGCGCTATGGTACTCTCCTTCAAACATGGACAGCTTCACAACCTGTTCTTTTCCTGAAATGAGGACGGTTGCCACTGTTTCCTTCTCTCCTCTTTGTTGTTGTTCATTTGCCACCTGCCTTGTCTGGCTACTTGAAGAATATTCATTTGCTCTTAATTTAGGGCTATAAAGGTTTTCATCGTCATGTTGTTGCACTGAGGCAAGTATTATTGGCTTTGTCTGCATTGCCAACCTTGCACCAAAAATAGATTATTCATGCACTTCGCTGGGTCAACAGCTATAGTACTTGTACCTGATAGTGGAAGAGTTTTGAAAGGCTGCATCCATCTGGTTTTGTTGAGTTGATGGTGCGCAGTGCAAGAGAATGCAAATTAAATGTATAAAAGATCGGCCTGTGATTTCATATTTGGGTTTATTTAGATGTCTTGCCGCGGACTTTAAGAGGCTCTCTGTTTCAAGAGGATGGATTGGAATGAGAATGTATGACGTAATGCGCTCGGTTCTGAAGCTGCACTCGGTTTTGTAGGGCAGTTCATCTGTGATGCAATGAATGATGGAACAGGAAACAAGAAATCCATCAAACTGCACTTACTAAATTTTAATGCTACTGTTTTCCTGTAATCAAGTTTGCCGGAAAATCAATGTCCATTGGTTTTGTGTACTTTTCACCTCCTGTGGCTCCTTTTTCTTGCCTATCTTCTCTTTGTGCGGCCCTGTGATCACGGAATGGATGTAATAACTTGGCAAGGTTTACATATAAGGAACAGAGATTTTAGTCACATGCGTGACTGCTTAATCGGGTAAAAGGTTGTCATGAAGGTTCCATACATGGTGTACATGATGCTATATATAAAACATTTGACAAGCAGGAATGTCGGAGTTGCCCAGATCCAATTCATTGCAAGACTTGAGGGGAAAGGATCTTCTCTTCAAAGGAAGACTTGGGTTACAAGGTTACAAGGGGGGTTGGCCTACAGTCCGAGACTCTGGCTGATTGGCTGCTGGTGAAACATTCTCATGCAGCATCAAAAATGAAACCAATCCTGAAAAGCTGTACGAGTCTTGACTTAAAAAAGCATTCATCTCAAGATCAGTCAAAATGTGGAAGCTTGCGAAGAAAGGAATACAAGTCGGCTTCTGGAAGCTGGGCAAAAGTATGAAATGGTCTAACAAGATCAATGAACAGGTCCTTGTATTTTCTGCGCAGTTACACACATCAAAGCAATTGGGAAGGAAAGGGAAGGGTTACATAGCTGTACCTGCCTGGGGGGCAGCTTAGCTGAAGCAAAACGTGCCTGTAACCAAACAATGGTTACAATGGGGGGTGACCTTCAGCCAGGTCGTTTGGCTGATCGGCTTGAGGCTGGTCTCTGCAAAAATAAATTCATAAGCTCAGACACAAAAAAGAAAAGCTTTGCGTTTCGCTGATGAAGGAACTGATAAACAAATTGAGAGCTCACTCGATTTTAGATTAGATTTAGATTTACACAGGGGGACCTTCAGCCAGACTGTTCGGCTGATCGGCCTGTGACTGGTCCTCACCAGCCAACATAATGTCCATAAGCTCAGAAACAAACGAAAAAAGCTTGTTGTTGTGTTGCTCACTTGATGCAGCAAAAAAGGTTGCATCTCAAGAATATCCTGGAAGTAAGGTTCAAAAAGCACTTGATACTTGCGGCGCAGAGAACAAACGTGTTCATCAGTACAGTTAAAAAGGACATGTGCTTCATCTTGAGTTTGGTTGCAAGGACACCTGTCACACACAGAGGTACCATCATCCTGCCAAACAGCCGATTCAACTTTCCAAGTATGAGCACGAAGCCGGAACCTGCTCACATTACGCATAACTTGCTTAGGCAAATCCAAAAAAAGATACCAAGGCAGGGGTGCATAGGTTTGGCGAGCGTTGCAAGCAAAAGGAGTAGCAAACCAAGCTTGGTAAGTAGCTAGTTTGTTGTTGTTTCCCCTTGGATCCACTGACTCAGCTTCTCTCCAAACTTCTTGCAATCTGTACTTCAAGTCTGCACTAAAATCATTCATGGAAATGGCACCTCCTGACCTCACAGCCTGCTCAAAAATTTCAAAACCACGCAAACCTTGGAAGGCTTGAATTAACTGCGCTGTCCAGCACTTGTCATCCCTAGGTTGTAACTTCAAATCGGCTTGCATAACACGGTGTAAAGTACTACTATTTGTACCAAGCATGCTGTTGTACAGCTTGACTGCAGCTCTAAACCAATAGTACTGCAGTGGTTGATGCCCACATTCTCTCAAAACATCCCAGTTAGTGGTAGTTCGCTTCACACCCAAGGTACCTTTCAAGAAATTCAGATGCAAAGTTTGCAGAGCACTAGAGAACTCTTTGCCTGCCTGCATGAAACCTGTACCCCACACCTGACTCGCGTACATACCAGCTGGAACAACATATGTCTTTGCAAGCCACAAGGAAGCATGCGGCCTATCTGCAAGTGTGTGCTCACGTACAAAACGACGAACCCTATAAGCAGATGTAAGCATAGCACGAGCTGTAACCAAATCAGTCCAATTTAAAAGAATATTAGCTAGAAGCTCAGTCACAGCATTTCAGGCATGCAGACACGACTTGGCTAATCCGAGGACATCAGCCTGGTTCAAAGCAATTGCAATAAAAGAGAACATGTTTCTCGTCCTGGACTTCAGCACACTCTCATTTGTTACAAATATTTGAACCACCCAGCCAATTACAGGTCTTGACCTTCAAAGGAAGGGAATAGGAAGTCGGTCTGCGTCTTGTCCTGGACTCTCTGGAGGAAAATGTAAGGAAAGGGCTACTCTGTATGGCATAGCTGCATTTGCCCACGAGTGCAGCTTCATGTTAGCTGGAGCAAAGAAAGGTGCCTGCAGCCAAACCGATCCAATCTGGAGGAAAGGAAAGGGTTACATAGTTGGAGGTCCAACCTGGAGGTAAGGTGAAGAAGAAGAAGAAAACTTACGCTGGCCATTCAGCTGCGTGCATAAAGGAAAGAGCCTCCCATTGACTCCCAGCAAATGGAGGTTAGGTCACATTGCTATACACCATTGGTTTAAATTGAACCATGTATACCCAGTACAGGTAAAGGGTGGCAGGTATCTACAATACGGATGGCAAATGCTTTGGAATGATGATGAACCCTGATCGCTGTGATGTCCTCCACAATGCATGCCACTAAGCCAAAGCACTTTGCTTAGACAGTAGTATCTGCCCTCCAATAAAAAAGCGTTGCGTCTAAGCTAATAGGACTCCTTGCCCGCAAGACCAAACTGGAGAACAAATATCAAAGCAAAAAGATTGAAGGCTCTTTTTCACGCCGGCGGACGCTTCCACCTCACATTCACAATGCCTTCCAAAATTGTGCACACGCCACCCGAGAAAAAATGGCCTCTCCCTTGGACTTTAATACTCAATACCTACACTACTGAAGCTGAACCCCCCTGACTTTCTTTTTGGTGCCCAACACAATTTCTTCTTGTCTAAGAAAGGAAAGAAGGGAAAAATATGCAGGCACCAAGAGAAAAGAAAAAATCAATGGTGATCAGGAGAGTTACTAGCAATAGCCCATGCCTGAGAGTTGAAAGAACTTCTTTCCAGGCTGGTTTCCCTCCTCAGTTCCAGCACCTGTTTAGTTCTGCACCCCCAAGTAGTGCATCACATCTTAAAGATTTCATGAACCAGGCTGATGGTTTAGGATTTGCCAAGTTTGTGACAGCGTGCCTGAAATGCTGTGTCTGACTTCTTTGATATGTTCTTGTCCTGCTCGGTCTGGTTTGGTTACAGGCACCGTTTTTGCTTCAGCTAAGCTGCCCACGTAGGCAGGTACATCTATTTAACCCTTTCCTTCCCTTTGAGTCAATGCGTCTCCTTTCTCCTGAAGTGGGGTAGGGAGTGTTCTCACTGCTTGCATGGTTTTTTTGTTTTTCGTCACATCCCATGACTCATGGGGTTGGTCGGACCAGCCTCTGCTGCTCAATCACAGGGAGAAGTACCCAATGACCAACTAGATTGCAGCACACTCGCGACACAGCAGACTCTTACCGCGACAGGTTGGCATAGTCCTATGGTTGTACACACTTGAAAACTTTTCAACTTGAAGTTACACCTTTTTGGGGGGTATGCTCCCAAATTTAGTCTCCACCGGAGACTGGCTGGCTTTTTCAGACTCTCAGAGGGGCTATCTGAGGCCCCAAAACGGTGTTTTCTTCTTCTGAATGCTCCCTGCACAGGTGCGCCTAAGCTGGTTTTGGGGTTTCTCTTGAGGGTAGCCTGCCAGTTTGGGTGCACATGCCTACTCAACTGCAGCATGAACCCTACTTTTCACCACCAAATCTCCCTTCTAGGGAAGTTCCGGGTCACCCACTGAACCAATCTGGGTGATTCTGTGTAATTTGGAGTCCTTGTAAAAGAAACCATTGCAAAAGATATGGTGTGAAAAAATGGTTTAAAATATCAGTCGTAGATGTCAATTTTTTACTGAGCATTCTTTGTGTTTCCGCTCAGCTGCCCTTGTAGGTGGGTATAGTGATGTAACCTTACTTAACATTGCTTCTTGAGTGGCATGCTTAGATTTGTCTACACCAGCCAAAAGGCCGCGCGCATTAAGGAAAGGTTCCCCAACTAGCAGGCTAGCAAGATTTGTTATCTGACAGAGAGGAGGCGTTCTTCTAAAAAATGGAGCTTTATCACGTCTAACATGCATAGTTATGGGAGTAGAGTGGTTGATTGGATAGACTTGAGAAAGAAAAGCGAGCAAAAAAAGCTGGTCCAGCAATAGGCCAGTGACCCTCACTGAGACTGTTTTGTCCTTGTTCTTGTCTTACCTGTCCCTCTCATTCCATTCGTAGCCACCACAGAGGGACTCACTTTCAGCACTATCCTAAGTGCGGGCCGGATGCCTGGTGTAGACTTTTACTTTGTATTGTTTTACCCGGGTGTGTCATCAGAGCCAAGCTCCATGCCATTTCTGCACAATACGCGCACTAACTTACTACAACCACCAGCAGACTGCCACCGAGAGCAAAAGCAACTTATCAAAAGCATGGAACATGTCTGAAAATCCTCTAGATCCCAATCCGCTCTGTTCCTGGCTGTTCCCTTGGCTAGCCGTGTATAGTGCAGGTAAAAAAGGCCCTTCTTTGAGACCCTTGCAAGCTAGTTGGTTAGTGCATGCCGCCTTCTTTTGGCTGGCGTAGCCTTTTGATTCTCCTCGTGTGGCCCAAGGGAAATAAAGTCGGCAAACATCATGATGCATGATGCCCCGAGCACATGTACGGACACATGTACGGATGGGACAAACATCATGATGCATGATGCCCCATTTCCCTCAATTGATAGAGGGAATGCTTTCACTGACTGCGTAGTTATTGTGCTTTTCTGTCTGACAACTTGTGTTGGGGGGGTCATACGGTCTCTTCACAAATAAGGCCTCCCTTTTCCCTCGTCGGTGTGAGGAGTGTTTTACTGCTTACGTGTTCTGTTTCTTCACCGCCTACACAGTTTTCCGTTCTTTCCTTGAACGGAGGATAAAGTGGCAACTCAAGAGGCACATACTTTCAGTAGAGTCATCCAGACATACCCCACATACTACACGTCCCATGAGGCATTGCGCCAGGCTAAGTGCATGGTAGCTTATGCTATGTGTAAGGCATTGTGGCATTATGGATGACTTCGAGCTTACCCTCCACGTTTGATCGGTGGTAATGTACAGAACGCGTATACTGAACATTGCTGGGTGAAAGTCACTCGACTTTGCCTGCAGGTGCCTGAGTCTTCTGTTCTTTTCTGGCATCCCGTCCCTGCTGCTTTGAGCGGCGGATGTCGGGTAATGTGAGCGCTGCCAGCGTCATGACCGTCATAAAAATGTGCGGAATCTGCAGTGTGGGCGTTAGAGCAACTATGAGGTTAACGGCATGTCGAGCAAAAAACACAAAACTGCTGGATGCTAACTGCCAAAATCATCTGCGAGCTGCAGCTGGCATTGATGCTCATGAAACCTTTAAATCAGACATCCTTAGTAATTCTGCAAGGGTGACGCCCGATTAAGACCCTCAAACTTACGAAGTGAACATCCCGGAAGACGCTGATGCCCCGCTGGAAGTCCAGTAGCTGCAAAAACACAAACAAGACAAGCAGCTGAGATGAGGCCAAGAAGCGTCAGTTTGTTTCACTTCTATTCCACAATTGTTCCGCAATGAACTCTGCAAACACAACACACTGTGACAGGCACATGCTTGTCAGGTTGTCACGCTCGAACCTGGAAGACCACACAAAGATAGCAGGGAAGGGGTCGAGCCCTCCGAAGTGCTTCCCCTCCATCAGCTACCTTGTTTTACAATCATACAGTGAGCTTGCCAGCAATGGACTGGGTATGAAACTAGCTGTGCCATTCTGGCCAAGATTGCAAAGTCACCATGCCTGACCACCCAGCTGAGCACCAGCACAGAGTGACACAAACGACCAAAGCCCAAGCAAATGATGCTCGCCTTCCAGTGCTCAACAGCTGGAGTTGACCTTACATTTCAGAGTAGGCCATGCCTCGCATCATGAACTCATGAGCTTTGATGTAAAAAAAGGCATCGAAATAAGTGGATGCTGGTGCGGCTGCTCACACCCCTGGACAACGCTTTCAACCTTTCCCAGCAGAATGGTGTGCAGTTTCCATCCATTGTACCACTGTCTGGAGCTGAAGACTTCCGGGAAGAGCCAGAACCTACACCACAATAATTTCATGCAACTTCCGCATGGCTCTGTTTTTTGGGGGGTTACTGTCAAGATGTTTCTGACTAGGATGTGTATGTTCAAGCACTTCAGCCACGAGGGCCTTCTAATTGCTATAGGAATGCCCATTCAAAGAATGCACAAATAGAGCACTCAAGACCGAACCATCTATTCAGGGGAGCAGATATGCATGCTTACCCTTCACATGCTGGACTGCAACAACACTGCAGGGATGGTCATGCTGCAATTTTTAAGCACATCGTCCCTTCCCATTGGCCCTGCCTTCATCTGGTATGAAGGCCAGCAGGAGTCGCAAAAGAATGTCTCTCAAACAATGCGACAACACCCATGAAGTAATATGCACCCAGCACAAGAGCCAAAAACATCAACCCATTGCCCTCAAGTCGACACTCACCACGAACGACAGAGCCAAGTGATTGAGCATGATGCCCGTAATGATGATGTGGATCAGGCGCACAGGAAGAGAGCGAACAACTTTGTCCGGCAGCGTCAGCGCTTCCACCCGAGCAATGCCGGTGGAGGCTTGGAACATGAGCGCCGAGGAGGCAAAGAACAGCAAGTACCCTGCAGGCATGCGCATGCAGACAGGCACACAACCACGTGCGCTGGATGACGTGAGGGAGGGGGGCGGCAGAGGACAATAGGTGAAGAGGGTAAGCTGGGTGAGCTGGCAGATTTTCCTGGGGCTATGCAAGCCAGGGTGTAAGACCTCAAGCTCTACTGGGCTACATGCCTTGCCACAGTTGGAAACTCCGGCCTCAGCAAATCCAGGATTTTGCCCCTGCATTTCCAGGATCTCCCACGGGAAGATGCACAGAGGATGCAGAGGCCCCACATTGTTTGCCTGTCCAGCCAACAACAGGCAGCATTTGACTCGTCCATCTTTGCACATGGAAGCAAGAGGCACGCACTCAGAAAAAAAAAAAACAAGCAAACAGGATTAAGCCTGCGTGCCCTCCTGCTCTCCTGTCCTGGGTTTCTGGAGCAGCAGAGGCTCAGGGATCACAGCAATTTACAAAGAAAAGCTCAGCTCAGCCAGTGCAACATGTACTGCCTGCAAAGAATGCTGTTCCAGCCAACCAAAACCCTGTTGCACCACTACAACACTTATCAAGGCACAGAGCAGCACCACAGAGATGCACCACTGTAACACTTATCAAGGCACAGAGCTGCACCACAGAGCTGCACCACTGCAACACTTATCAAGGCACAGAGCAGCACCACAGAGATGCACCACTGCAACACTTATCAAGGCGCAGAGCTGCACCACAGAGATGCACCACTGCAACACTTATCAAGGCACAGAGCAGCACCACAGAGATCCACCACTGCAACACTTATCAAGGCGCAGAGCTGCACCACAGAGCAGCACCACTGCAACACTTATCAAGGCACAGAGCTGCACCACAGAGCTGCGCCACAGAGCTGAACCACTGCAACACATATCAAGGCACAAAGCTGAGACACTCTTGTTACCCTTGAGCCGCACAATTGCATGGGCAGCACGTGAGTCACATGAATGCACGCACCTGGGTACAGGCCGTGCCAGACCCCAGAAATCAGCTGGGTAGCCAACAGCTGCGGGAAGCCTGCACGCTTCCCGGCAGGCGTCAAGCGGTCATACACATATCTGCGGCGTTTACCAGGCAACACAGGCCAGCTTGATTCAAATCACACAGGCAATCACAAATGGCTTTTGCACTGGGGTGCCTGACTCGGGAAAGGAAAGTCAATGGTGTTGCGACCCACATGCACATCTGATGGTGATTTACCAAACACAAGCAACAGAGCGATCCACATGCACATCTGATGGTGAATTGCCAAACACAAGCAACAGAGGCTAAGACGCGATCCACATGCACATCTGATGGTGATTTGCCAAACACAAGCAACAGAGGCTCAGACGCAATCCACATGCACATATGATGAATTGCCAAACACAAGCAACAGGCTCAAGAGCAACATGTCAGAGGGTTCAGGATTCATATGGATGTTGCTAGCCTCTGCACACGCCAGCAGCACCCTGGTTCATGAGGCACTGACCTTCGAAGGAACCTGCCAGTGCAGGTGTTCCAGTTCTGAGGTAGAGCGCGAGCTGACTCTGACAGCTGCACGCCAATGAAATTGCAGTTTGCACACAGGCCCCTGCAACAGGTATGCAGACCCAATGTCCCTATGAGGTAAATTTGATACACAGGGAGGGACTTCACATGCAAGGAGTGTGGGATGAGCCTGCATGGAGTGTAAGATGAGCGCGGGCTTGGCAGCTACAAATGGTCCACACAAAGGGTTGGCCAGTGTTGTATAAATACGCCATATTTAACAGCTGTTTGGCAGGAAAAATGCAAATATGTATGGTGTATATATAACTAAAATGAGTACATATACATACATTTACACACATGGAATTGGCCAACCCTATTCGTACACCAACTCCACCAACATACTGATGCTTGCCAGCAACTCCATAACATGACTGGTGAAGTTGAGCAAAAGGCCTGCAGATGCCCAGAAGGTGCTAAGGACTAGGAGCCAAGCCAGAGGCCACGGAGACACAACATTTTTGGGATTGCTGTGATGGTGTGCCACAGCAGACGCGTGATGCATTGCTGAACAGCCTGTGTCCTCCTCGAGCGATGGGGGGCCCTGCTCAGCGACAGCACAGCGGTGTGATGTAGCAACAAGGCTAGCCGTCAGTCGCTTTGTCACTGACGCTTTCAGTGAAAGCCTTTTCCTCCTGTTGCCTGTAGCTTGCAGCAGCAAGCATCTGGGTCAGGGCTGTGCCACCTTTTGGCGTCTCTTAGAGGATTCAGACCGTCTGAACAGTTTGGTGAACGGCTCGGTGTGGTAAAATCGTATATCCACGATTTCAGTGAGGGACGGCGGCAAACCGACCAGTTGATTGCCACAGTCAGATCCTGCTGAGCCACACGCTGCTTGCGTGACTTGCAGCCGCAAGCCTGAATACAAGCGCCTCACCTTCCCTTTGTGTATAGTATTTTCAAGAAACTAAGAAACATGCAAAATCATGGCAAGAGGGCAAGACAGGCCCTGGCTCCAGCCTTCCTACCCTAGGGAGCCTGATGGCTTCCTTACCTCAGGCCTGAGTATAGGTAAGACCAGGAACAAGGCAAGTGGTATGAAGAATGCATGGATAGTATTAATGTATCAGGCAGACGCCCCTGAGCCTGGGACCAGCTGTGAAGCACCTGTCAGGATTCTCCGGGCAAGCATGGAGAACAGCAGCAGCAGCAGCAGCAGCAGCAGCAGCAGCAGCAAGAGTGGCAGGGGGAAAAAGGCAATAGCATGAGGGATGGGGGCCACCGGGGTCAGGACGTTGCAATCAGAGGATGCTGCAGTCAGCAGACAGCCACACACCAAATTTTGGGAGTGAAAAATCTTCTGACCAAAAATCAGAAAAAAAAAACAGCTCTGACCATCCAAACGGTATGTACCTTTTAAATTGTGTAGCAAACCGTTTGCCGTAGTGGCACAACCCAAATTTTGGGTACGGCTATGTTACCTCTTTCGTGTCCTTTTGGACAAATGAATTTGGGAGCCTTGATGGCCTGCCCGTGGAAAGCTGGAATTCGCGCCATGAACCCCTGAGCGCCGTTGTGTGGTGGTGGGTAGCGCAAAAAGGGGACAAAGGCCTTAGCGCAGTTAAGCACGTGCACACCACCATCGATGAGATGCACATCCCTAGCTTGCACCAGCTACATGGCCCTCACCAGATGGGCCTCTCCTTGTCATCCCAGCCTTTGAGGTTGAGGCCCATGAACGTCAGGCTGGCCTCGCTCAGCAGCCACACAAAACTGTAGCGCAGCTGGCACACCACGCCGCACATCCAGTGCAGCAGCAGCCTGCAAGGCAACACAAGCCAACAAGCAGAGAGGAGCCATGAGGAGCCAGGGCTGTGAGCTGGCCCTGGCAGTCCAGAATGAGGGTTGGATGATGAGGGTCATTAACGAGTGAAATGGCAGAGAGGGTACTTTGAGCTTTTCGACCGCCTTTAAATTGTTTGGTGAAACATTTGGCACTCCTTTTACCCACTCATTCCAAAAAATGCACTCCCTTGGGTCAGCTGATGGTGTTGGTAAGCATCAGGGACAACGCCTGGCACACAAGCCAGCAGGAAGCGTGAAGAAGCATTTGCTTTGACTGAGAGAGCTTGCTTTTTTTACATGATTGGCCTTGGCTGCAATTCAAAAGAAGGAATGGGGATGGCTTATGTGCACGCCAGGCTGGCAACGACCTGCTGTACTTGCGCTGTCCCTCCTACCCAACAAATGCGCGACCATAGGCTGTTCCCATATTCAGGGTTTGACAGACTACTGGTTACATCACTGTAGCACAATGCCCATGCACACACCTCGAGAGCACCTCGTGTGCCATGCACACACCTTGAGAGCACCTCGTGTGCCATGCACACACCTCGAGAGCACCTCGTGTGCCATGCAGACACCTTGAGAGCACCTCGTGTGCCATGCACACATCTTGAGAGCACCTCGTGTGCCATGCACACACCTTGAGAGCACCTTGTGTGCCATGCAGACACCTCGAGAGCACCTCGTGTGCCATGCACACACCTTGAGAACACCTCGTGTGCCATGCACACACCTTGAGAGCACCTCGTGTGCCATGCACACACCTCGAGAGCTCCTCGTGTGCCATGCACACACCTTGAGAACACCTCGTGTGCCATGCACACACCTTGAGAGCACCTCGTGTGCCATGCACACACCTCGAGAGCTCCTCGTGTGCCATGCACACACCTTGAGAGCACCTCGTGTGCCATGCACACACCTTAAGAGCACAGCCTGTTCCTGGAACCCACATCATAGTGCGGCTCCATGCACAGCATCGCCACCATAGAGAGCAGGGACTGGTTGCGATACCACAGCGGAATGCCGCGCACACACCTTGTGAGCACAGCCTGTTCCTGGAACCAGGGCTTGTACAGCATGGTCACACCATAGCGCGGCTCCATGTACAGCATTGCCACCATTGACAGCAGGGACTCCCCCACCTTCCTCAGCCCATACCGCACGTATCCTGTGCTGCGCGTCCTTTGCAGTGCCCAATGCTGCAAGTAGGCAAGCAGGTAGAGAGGCGCAGTGCTTCGTTGAAAGCACTTGTCAGAGCATCTTGTGTGTGCTGCTTGCAAGCAGGCGTGCAGCCAGAGGGGCACGCTCATGGCAAGTGCACGCCCCCAGCTAACGATAAATCAGTATGAGAAGCAGCCAAAGGCACAAACTCAGAATGATGAGAGGTACAGGTGCTCAAGTAAGACACAGGAAGATTGCGATCACTGCCAACTGCGTAGCAGTCAGCTGCGATGTATGCAAGTGCTGCACCAGGGAAGGTACCTCCTCTGCATACATCGCAACGGATTGACATGCAGTCGGTGGTGATTGAAACCTTTCTGAAGTGAACTTGAACATCTGTACTACTTATTTTTCTGAGCTCCAAATGCTTGTAATATTAATGCAGCACTGGGAGTGGACATTGTGCAGAACCAGCTGTGGTGTAGCTCTCTTCAGGTGTTGGTCCTGATGCATGGTTGAGTGATGCCGCATTATTTTGGACAAAGGCAGCCTTGTGGGCTTGCCTGGTATTGCGATGATCCCGCTCTCTTCAGGTGCTGGTCCTGATATCATTGTTGAGTGATGCTGCGTACTTTTACACACAGCCAGCCTTGCATGCCAGCTTGGTATTGCAATGATCCTGCTCCCTTCAGGTGTTGGTCCTGATGCAAGGCTGAGTGATACACACAGAAAAACACAAGGCCTTGCAGACCAGCCAGGTGCTTACGCAGGAGTTGCAATTTGATTGTGTTGCCTCTTGATAGTGTTGTTGGTGGTTTATAGCGCATAGGCTTACTGAGAGTATGTAGCCCTTAGCCTTACTGACGGTGAAAGCGCTTGGTGTCCCCCGTTGCATGCGTTCAAGAGAAACACAATAACTTTACTAAGCCCTAACCCTCATCCCTCTACCTTGGCTCCCCTCCGGCCCCCATGCCTGACTCAGGCCTCTCAATTTAGACTAACAGGGAGTCATGTCAGCGCTGCACCGGCACGCACCCCCTTCTCCTCTACGCAATCCATGTATTCATGGTACTCCACAAACGGCCCCGCAAGCAGGTTGCCGCAGCAGAATGCGTAGCCCAGGTACTCTATGAGGTTGGGAAGGTGGTCCACCTTGTGCTGGGCTTGGTAGGGGTTCAGCTCCTGCGTAGGAGGCAGCATTGTAGCAGATGTCAATGCAAGAAGCAGCAGTGTAAAGGTTGACAGGGAGGGGCAGGAGGCACCAGCAAGCAGATATATAGAGAGAAACAAGACGTTCAAGCTAGGATTGTAAGCATTAGGGCAAGTTCTCTTGGTTTTCATTCCCACCCGATCCTTCTGTCGCGCATCAGGCAATTCAGTCAAGTCTGGAACAGATATGAACGAGCTGCTGCTGAGGTACAAGCATTTTTGTTGCCTTTCTCCCATTCCTTTCAAGCATCAACAAAGCAAATTCCCATGCTGAAAGCCAACCCCTCTGACTCTCCACCCGATCCCTGCTTGCGCGTCCCTCACACCACCACCCACCTTGCTCCTGCAGGCATCTTGACGGCTCATGGCCAGGGCTATAAGCTTCAGCACAATGACCATGCTGCCCCCTGTGCCAGCATGACCACAATTGGATTGGACCGCAAAGTGAATGACCACAAATGAATGACTATGCTGTCACTAGCGCAAGTGCACCATCCACCGGGGCAAAGATGTAAGGGCTCTGCAGACTTGGGAGGATGGCTTCAAGGCACGGAAATGTTCAGAATGGCAACCACTCTTTTGCGGTGAAGGATGAAAACTAGTCGGATCCTGACTTGCTGTATGAAAACAAAGTTGCACCCTCCATTCACAGAAGTCGGTGCAAGAGCACAAGGTCGCTGAGACCATGAGCTCTCTATTATAAGTAGTCCTAGTGCAGATCTGGGGTGGCGTATGGCACGGGCAATCTTGCAGATTCCATAACTGCTGTGAGATGGCGTTTGTGTTTCCTTCTGCACCAGCTGATGCCCATACGTTACAAGACCAAACAACTAGTTCCAGGATCTGCATCAAAATTTTTATTACCAATTAGTGCTGCTACATGAATGTCTCAAATATATAACATATTATATGTGCACAGAAGGCGTTTGGCAGAAGATGAAGACAAGAAGAATGAGCATACCAACCTTGAATCACGTGAGCTCATGATGTATCAGATGATTTATGTTTGGTGCATCCTTACCTTCACTTCCAGCGCCTGATTTTTCTGGTGTCTGTTTCTTCTTATTTTCACAACTTGCCTGTAAAGTCCATCTGCCCCAAGTTCCACGCCTCCCCACTGGCATTTGATACATGCCTGCAATACATGTAGGGATCGGCGTATAACGTTATTTGGAGACATTCATAACGTTATATACCGTTATATAACAGAATAACGTTATATTTTGTTATATGATCCCTGTTATACACTCCAGAACACCCCTTGGGGCAATGAATTTCACCATCAGAATTGGATGGTACCTGCATGTGGGTATATAATGCCCATTTACAAATTACCAAGTCAAAAACAATAATTCTGCTGTCCAATATGAGCTCAGGAGCTGAAAAATAACGTTATTTCTGTCAAGTAGGCAGTTTGCCGCATGAAGCCTACTGTGCTGCTATACCATTGCACCAAGTTCATCCCCCACTACACCGCTCTACTGCCATGATGCTGGGAACCATCTGCTGAGCCAGCTGTCTGGCTGTACCACACCTTGGGCATGTTTGCCTTCACATACACCAGCTTGTCAGCTGTCTCAATGCTCAAGCAGTTGCGCAAGTGTATGTCCGCTCTGCTGCAGCAGTCGTTGCGTGTGCTGAGAGTAGCTTGTTGGCAGCGACTGCCAGTAGGGGAAACTGCTGGTTTGCCTCGGACAGCCAGAAGTTGCGCAGGAAGT